>CAIGRM010130171.1:0-11236 GCA_903798335.1 Fraxinus albicans
AGCCCCTTTTTGTTTTATGAAAATGTATTTTAGAATAGTATTTTGATGGAGAATAAGTAATTAAAAGTTAAGAAAAAAATTTTGAATTTACGTATAATATTATTTTATTAAAAAATGTGTAATTAAAAATGAGTAGAAGAATGAAAATGAAAATTTTAATGTGGGTCAAACAGGGGCTTAGTTATTTTTCATGTCATTCTTATTTTCAAACTTTCTATTAACTAATATATTTTATATTTGATAATATTTTTATGTTCGAAAGTCCACTAAAATTGTGTAAAAAAATTTTATTTTTCTATCATATTTTTAAAAAATAAATAAATAAAATGTGGGAAAAATAATTTTTCCTCATTTCAAAGCATAAAAATAAAATAGTTTAATATAAATCATTATCGAGAAAAAAATGTAATAATTAATGGAAAGTATAAGAAATCAACGAAAATAATTAAGAAAGTAATTGTTACAATGAGAAAAACTGAACGGCTTAACTGCAATTAAAATGTAATGTATCAAATAAAAATTGTGGTGTAAAAGGAAGTTCTGTTTGAGCTTTCAAAAATAAATTTTTCTAAAATTTATTTTCAACTACACATTTTTCTATAAAAAATGTTATGCTTAAATTCAAAAAAAAATCTTATTTTTTAACCAAACATTTTTCAAAAAATCACCATTTCAAAAAACATTTTTTCTAAAAAAAAAAAAATCAATTTAATGAAGCCCCAACAAGGGACAATATCGACCCAAAATGTCCTATCTTTTTTATTTCGTAATGGGATAATTGCAGCAGTGATACCAAACCCTTTATTTAATTGCAGACTTTGCTCAAACCTTTAACTTGTATCACCCACAGTACTAAACATTTCATTTGTGTCATCCATGGTACCAAACTTTTTCAAAATGTCGTAACTGAAGTCCAAATAGATGGTTTATGTTAGTTTGACCTTTAATTGAACAAATAATTGATTTTGACAACAATTTTAACTAATTTTAAAAGGTTAAAACGGTAACTTTATATTTTTTATAATAAAATAACTAAATTCCAATAATTAAAACTAAAACAAAAAAATTAATTTCATCTTCTCCGTTCACCCCACACATACCCACCCCAAAACCATCACCTCCACTGCCATCTCCTCCACCACCACCACCACAACTATTTTCTCCATTGTAATCAATAACTACACATCTATTCATCACTAACCAAGCGAAGATTTTTACTTTTTGAAATCAATTTTACAAATTAAAGGTAGTTTTCTTCACAAATGGCGACTATGAGTTTGGTTGGTGTTGACTTTACTTTTTTGTATTGTATTATGAGCAATAAATAAAACCCACAAAGATGAAGACTCAATAAGAAAATGTACAATCCTCCTTGCTTGATTCCCTTTACTGTGAAGAAGAAAAATGCGGCGAATTTGAAGAAGGTGAAAAATGCAACTTTAATAGTGGAAATTTGTCAAATTTTCCTAATTTGTTAACAGAACAAGATTTGTTATGGGAAGATGAAGATCTGAATTCTCTTCTCTGCAAAGAAAATGACGCATTTGTCGATAGAACATGCTCCTCGTTCTGTGCAGGCACGCACAGATGTAGTGGAGTGGATTTTGAAAGTCCAAATTTTTTATGGGTTTTCAGCGTTAATTGCTATGCTTGCAGTAAATTATCTTTACGGGTTTCTTTGCAACATCCATTTTCAGAAAGAGAAGTCGTGAATGATCCAACTTGTAGCAGTAGTGGTGATGGTTTTGGGGTGTAGGTGGTTATTTGATTTTTTAGTTTTTAGTTTTAATTATTTGATTCTAGTTATTTTATTATAAAAAATGTGAAGTTGTCATTTTAACATTTTAAAAGTAGTCAAAATTATTATCATAGTCAATTATTTGGTCAACTAATGGTCAAACTAAAATAAACCATCCATTTGGATTTCAGCTGCGACATTTTGAAAAAGTTTGATATTGTAGGTAGCACAAATGAAATGTTTGGTACCGTGGGTGACACAAATTAAATGTTTAGGCAATGTCTGCAATTAAATGAAAGGTTTGATACCGTTGCTGCAATTATCATTTTCGTAAATCATCTCAATCTTTTTGATTTGATGCATTTCATCCTTAGATTAAACAAACATTGCAAACATTATCTCTGTCATCCATTTCCTCCATTAAAATTTTGTAAAATGAAGAATTCGACATTTTCTCTAAATAAAAAAAAAATTAAAGAAATATTTGAAATCGTAATTTCGAAGTTTTCAGAAAGTGTAGACGAGTTCCAATTAAAAAAGAGAATTTTATTGTGGTCCCAAGTCTTTTAAATTATTTCAACTTTTACTTTAGCGTTTCATTCGTAGGAGCGCTAATCTCAAACTTTTCAATCTCGTACGATAGATGGATCTCTTGATGGAAATCGTCTGGATGATTGTTTGTTGACTAAAAGTCAAGGGTCTGATTACATTTTGATCAATTTTAAAAGAGTAAAATGATTATTTTACTTTTTTCTATATAAAACAATTGAAATAATAAAGCTCTTATTTGACCCACGTTTTCAAAAATTCATTTTTTTTTTCCTCAAATTCATTTTCAATCACATTTTCTAGTGCCCACATTTATTTTATAAAATTTTCAACCAAATATTTCATCAATTTTTATCAAAATATATTAAAATCTGATTTTTAGCTAAACCAAACAATAGTTAAACAAAAATAAATATTCATCTTTTTTCCTACCCCACACACCACCATCCAACCAAACCAAAATTTAACTATTCGACTTCTGTGTCAAATCGTTATATCATACGTACTGTCCATTTTGGAAGAGCTCGACTCATATTATCCCTCACGAATTTCTCTCGTATTTCCTAAGATTCGAACAATGCTCAATTGGTATTAGAATTTAATTTAAGTCTCTCATAAGACATAAGTCATGAGCTCGAATCCTAAAAACGCAATAGAAAATCGTGAGGGGATAAAAGAGCCGATACCCTCAAAAAGTGAATAATGCGCCTAATATAATGGCTTGGACAAGAGACTCAGATTGTCATAAAAAACGTGCATTATACAAATACACCCATACGCCATCGCCACCACCCACTCTCCGTCGCCACCACAAATTATCACCACATAAAATCAAGCAGATCTATTTCCATTTTAGTAGTATTTGCATTTCACCGAAGCGGATCCATGCAAACCATCACTACCTAAAAAAGTTAGCATTTGGAGTGCCTACGCCAAAATCTTCAATCCTGCATAACACATTGGCTTCTAGAGAATCTAATATTGAATTTGTTAGTGGATTTCATTGAAGATTCTTTGTTTTCAGTTGAAACCAAAATAAATAAAGGTGGAAATGATGTCAATTTGGTGGTTTTCCTTATTGCATGCACCATTTACTGCGACAATGATGGTGGTAGAGGCAAGTTTTACTTCAATTTCACTAGATTTTCGATTCTTCTTCGCCCTTTTCTCAACATGCAGACTATCAGATGGTTAAACACTCTCTCTTCGTTTACATTGTGCATTGTTGTTGATTTATGTATATGGGTTTGGAAGAAGGAAGATTCATTGAGAAAAGTTGATTTGAGAGCAAATTTTCTTGAATTTAGGTTGTAATAGTTTATGGTGGTGGCTGAGGTGGAGGCAAGCAGCTGTTAAAGTTAAAGCTAATACCACATCATCCTTGCACATGGACGCCACCAGTACTAATGGTGTGCACCTATAGCACATGACTAATTGTTGTAACTGTAATTGATTCTCACGAGATAAGCACATGCTTGTTAATTATTTTCTTGCTTGTTCACTACTCCAAGGCTCTATATATTTTGTACCATATTCATTGTAAAGATCATCAAAATATTATTCAATACATTTGAATTCTCTTCTGCCTATTCATCAGTCTTTTAGCTTAAAGATTTTATTGAAACTTCAACTTGTTATCGGAGATAACAATGGCCAACACCGGTTCAAATGATAATGCTCAATCAACTCAGCCAGCTTCCAGCACATATATGCCTTCAGTGTTAGGAGGGAACCAGAGGCAATCAATTGGGATAAACCTTACTCAAGTCCCACCGGTAAAGCTGGACAGGAATAACTTCCGCTGTAGAAGAATATGGTAATGCCCATCATTAAGGGTCACAATCTTGAAGGATTCATCACCGGAATCAATACTTGCCCAACTGAATTTCTGGCCACACAAACTACATGCCTTGATGGAGTAACAGTTGAAACGACTCCAAACGTGGAGTTTGGGAGATGGATGTCTACTGATCAACTGTTGATAGGGTGGCTTTACTCCTTAATGACTCTTGAGATCGCCATGAGAGTGATGGGATCTTCAACTTCTTGCAACCTCTGGAATGTTGTCCAAGAGAGTTTTGGAGTCATGAACAAATCGAGAGTCACTTTTCTCATAGTGAACTTCAAAGAACGAGGAAATGTTCAATGACTATTGATCAGTACCTTAATATAATCAAACAACTTGCTGATAACCTTGAAATTGCAGGAAAGAACATCCCTCATAATGATCTTGTTATACAAATACGAGCTGGACTAAATGAGGATTACATCCCTATAGTGGTTCAAATCAACAGTAGAGAATTCATCTCTTGGCACGAACGACAATCAATGTTATGACCTATGAGAGTAGAATTGAACATCTCAATGCTGTGAAAAATAGCTTAGCCTCTGTTAACTTAAGTCAAGCATCTGCTAATTTTGTGCACAGATCAAACAATAATAGGGGAGGTAGACTTAACTTTGGTGAAAAAAGTTATTTCAATAGAGGTGGTAGAAGCAACGGTAGATTCAGACCAACTGGAAGCAGAGGACATTGCCAAATCTGTGGTTTAAACAATCATTCAGCTGAGAAATGTCACAATCGATATGATGACAGATACATGGGCACCAAACCATATCAGAACTATTAATACAATGTCTTAGTACATGCTGCTCTTGTTGCTTCACCAAGTACCATTGCAGATCCAGCTTGGTTTGCAGATTCAGGTGCTAGTAATCATGTCGCTTCTGAGAAAAACAACTTGGTTGAAGCACATGAGTATGGTGGTAAGGAAAGACTTATGGTAACAAACTTCATATTTCCCACATTAGCTCAAACAATTTGAAAACACTGAAAGATAAATCTCTGGCCCTTAAGAATGTGTTGCTGGTACCGTCAATTAAAAAGAACCTGCTAAGTTGATCACATTTAACATCTGACAATTGTGTTTTTATGGAATTTCATTCTGATTTCTGTGCTGTGAAAGACAAACAAACAAAGGAGGTGCTGCTGGAATGGAAGCTTATAGACGGCTTGTATCAGATTGAGCATCCAGTTCAAGCCAAAAGGTCTCTCTGTCAAAAGTCAAACTATCCAAATAAATTGAGTTCTTTAGTTTTTGTTGTTAAGCCTGAGGTGTCTAAAACTATCACAAAAAATGAGTCTAGATTAAAATAATGGCATATGCGACTTGGACATCCCACTACTCAAGTGATGTCTCAAGTTCTTAAATTTGTAATGAAAAAATTGATAATAATGAAATCAATCAGTTATGTGATGCTTGCCAACTTGGTAAATCACACTTTCTGCCTTTCAAATTGTCTACTTCACGTTCATCTACTCTCCTTGATCTAATTCATTCAGATGTTTTGGGGCATGCACCTATTAATTCAACATCCGGGTATAGATATTACATTCTTTTCATCTACGATTATAGTAGATTCACATGGATCTATCCCTTGAAAAACAAATCTGAAGCCTTAAACCAGTTTATCCAATTTAAGAACTTAGTCGAAAACAAGATTGACAGAAAAATAAACTCTTCAATCAGATTGGGGGGTGAGTTTAGAGCCTTCACTGATTTTGCTCCAAAGTCTGGCCTAGAAATGCGTTTCTCATGTCTCTATACCTCAGCTCAAAATGGAAGAGCAGAAAGAAAACACAGACACATTACTGAAACTGACTTAACTCTCCTTGCTCAAGCTAGCATGCCTTTGTACTATTGGTGGGAGTCCTTTCACACGGCTACTTATCTCATCAACAGACTTCATATACATGTGCTTAAGATGAAATCACCTTGTTAAGTTCTTAACAATGAGCAAACTGACTATAAGTCCTTCAAAAATTTTGGATGTGCATGTTTTCCTTACCTCAGACCTTATCAACAACATAAATTCAGCTTTCACTCAATAAAGTGTATCTTTCTTGGTTTTAGCAACTCTCACAAAGGTTTTAAATGTCTTAGTCCTTCAGGTAGAATCTATCTTTCTAAACATGTCATTTTCAATGAAAATGAATTCCCTATCCAAACTAGTTCTCTCAATAAAAGGATTGACTCTCAGAAATATGAAACTATAGTTCAATATCTACCATTTCACTTTCCTTCAAAATATAGCCCAACTTGCTCAACTGATGCAGCTCACCTTGATGCAACTCTAACTGTAACACCTCACAGTTTTGAGCAACCAGAAACAGCTGATGATCTCATGCCTGAAACAAATGAGATTGATAAAACAGAGCCAGACTATGAAGGTATTCAAACTGAAAATCCAGTAGAGGTTGAAAGTATTCAGATGGAAATAGATGAAGAGAATACTGAACTGACAAAACAAGAAAATCAAACTGCAGAGCATCCTATGATTACCATAAGTAAGGTTGATATTTTCAAACCAAAAGTCTACACAACTCAATTCCAAGAGTACAGCATGGACCAAAATCAGCTAGAACCAAACAATGTATCCGAGGCTCTGTCAAATAAAAAACTGGAAAGAGGCAATGGAGGATGAATACAAGGCATTAATCAGAAACAAAACATGGGAACTGATACCACCATTAAACAGTCAAAAGGTTATTGGAAACAAGTGGGTATTCTGACTCAAGCGTAACATTGAAGGTAGAATACTGAAACACAAAGTAAGGTTGGTTGCAAAAGGTTTTCTCCAAACCTCATGTGTTGATTACCATAAAACCTTCAGTCCAGTGGGCATCCACTCTGAGAATAATTCTTGCCCTTACAGTCTCAAAAGGCTGGAGCATTAGACAAGTAGACATCAACAATGCATTCTTGAACAGGAAAATAGATGAAGAAGTTTACATGAAGCAGCCGGAAGGTTTCATTGATAAGACAAATCCTACCTTTGTATGCAAACTCAAAAAGTCACTTCGTGGACTCAAGCAAGCACCTGTAGAATGATATGATAAGCTAAAAAAGACTCTGACGGAATTTTTCGAGATCAAAGGCAGAAAACTCCTTATTCTTTTATATGAATCAAAAGCAGGTTATCTTTGCTCTGGTGTACGTTGATGATATTGTGATCACATGCAATGATCACAGTGTGTTGCAGTGCTTTATTGACAAACTAAATTCACAATTTGCATTGAAAGATATGTGTGAGTTACATCAGTTTCTAGGAATTGAGGTGAGAAGATATGAAACTGGCATGCATCTCACTCAAATCAAATACATAAAAGATCTACTAAAAAGGTTCAATTTTGAGCATCTCAACACTTGTGCAACACCTATGGCAGCAGGTAATCTATCTCCAAAAATGAAGGTGAAACCATGGCGGATCCTTCCTTGTATAAAAGTGCAATTGGTGGATTACAATACCTAGCACACGCACGACCTGACATAACTTTTGCTGTGAATAAAATGAGCCAATTCTTTCAAACACCTACAGATATTCATTGGAAGGCAGTCAAAAGAATTTTCAGATATCTAAAAGGAACAATTGAGCAAGGGCTATGGATTTGAAGGAGTGACAAAATAGACATTACCGGCTTCGTTGACGTTGATTGGGCATCATACCCTAATGACAGAAGATCTACAACTGGTTATTGTGTCTACTTAGGTGACACCTTGTGGCCTGGTCATCAAAGAAGCAACAAGTTGTAGTCAGGTCCAGTACTGAGTCAGAATACAGAGCCTTAACACAAGCTACAGCTGAAATAACTTGGATTGAATCTCTGTTCAAAGAGATTAAGCTGCATTCCTCAGTACCTCTTATATTATGGTGTGACAACCTTAGTGCAAGCGCCTTAACCTCAAATCTTGTCTACCATGCACGGACAAAGTATATAGAGTTAGATATACACTTTGTAAGAGACAAAATCCTTGAAGGAAAACTGAAAATCTAATATGTTCCATAATCAGATCAAGTAGCAAACTTGCTAACAAAACCCCTTGCTCAAAACAGATTCATGTTCCTTATTAAAACTTCAATTGCAGCATGTGGGTGTGATTGTTTTGATTGATTGTGTTGGAGATGGGGAAGAAGATGAAACTTTCTTTTACTTCTTATCTCTCTCTCTCTTTTTAATTATTTTAATGATTTTGTGTAGAAAAATGTAAAACTATCATTTTGTCATTTTAAAATTGATTGACCCTTGACGTTTGGTCAACTGAATCCTTTAGTTGATTATCGTCCATAGATAATTTCGTCACGCGGAATTGAAAGGTTTGGAAACAACACTGCTACACTTGAAAGATTAGAGAAAAATTTGAAATCATGATTACAATTATTCCTTAAAATATGTTAACAAAAAGGAAAGGAAAAAAATTCCACCTTCACAACAAACCCTAACTACTCTCTCCCCACTCCCGGCCAACACCACTTAACAAAGTACAATTTATTTGACCGTTAACAAGATAAAACTTTCATTTTTTTGGCCCCACCTCTGCCATGAAAATTGTAGACAATGAAGTTACATGTACATGAATTTTTAATAGAGATTGAACAGGGAGCACGTCAGCACCCTAGTAGCCTGTTTTTTTTCCTTCCAATGCTAATTTGCCAAATGTATTTCCTGTTAAAATTATGTAAAATCTTCATGTACTCATAGCATTGGTCATTGTAGAAAAACTCACTCCTCCAGTTTTAGCTCCCGTTTGATGGTTGTGATTTTTGAAAAATGTGCAATTAAAAAATAAAAATTAAATTCACCGACAAATTATTGTGTTGTATAAATGTGTGACTGAAAATAAATATGAGAATTAAATGTATTGAAATAATGATTGTCAAATAAGCACTTAATTTGTTCACTCTCCACAACCTATTTCAGGAAAACCTGGATGAAACAAGTATGCATAGCCAAGGAATCTGTAGCATCCTATGAAAATGAAAATGGGCATGTTCCGAATTTGTTGTGACTCCTGAGATCAACAAAGAATTACAAATTATATGAAATTGGTATGCTACGAATTAGCTGTAGCTCGTGAGATCAATAAAGAATTAATAATTTACATAAAAAGATGTGTGCGTATGTAGCTTTACATTTTAAGGATAATTTGCTCCTTTTTAATATTAAAGCCCTCCTGGTGGAGGCCGAGGGTAGGATCAAGAGTGGGGAAGAGGTAGAATATTTTTTTTCTTTTTTGTTCATTTAAAGAAGAGAGTAAATACATTATTTTTTAGAGTCATGCTAGTTGTACAATTTCTATTGACAACCACTCATATGGGGGGTTCACTTTTTTTTTTTAAACATACGGACCTCGCACACATGTGAGAAGTTGTCAACCGAAATTGTCAACCTCGATTGTACAAATAAAAATTTTCTATTTTTTAAGGCCTTGACAGAGGAAATGAATTGTATTGACAATTTTCGCAACGTTTGCTTGATTCTAAGGGTAACATACGTCAAATTAAAAGGATATGAACATTTTGTGCCGGTTATTCGGATATAAATGATTGCACATTTGGTACACGAGACATTTAAGTACAAAAAATTTTAAGAGTTAGAAATGGTAGTTCACAAAAATATTTATTGCCTCATCTGAGTAAGTATAGTTTTTAAACGTAGACCAATTAATCATTTGCAGATAGTCGTAATCTTGTATATGTACATTCGAAACACAATATAAATACTCGTAAAGATCTTAATTAGTGTGTTCATAATTAACTCAAGGAACCCATAAGAATTTCTACTTAATAAATTTTATTTTTTTATATAAAAAAATGTTATTATTATTTTTTTTTACATATTAGCTTGGCTTAAAAAAAAAAAAAATTTAGTTCGATCCTGAATTTTTCCGTGGACTTAACAATGTAGTTGAGTAGAAAAATACCTTTTTTCATAAATATATTACAATAACACGGGATTCTTTCAAATGAGCTACATTCCATGCCGACAATTACCAACCACAACTTCTCTGCTCCTACAAAGAACATTGGCCATGGAAATAACAAGATGATTCCACTCACAACAATTCTAGAGCCACAACTAGAAAGAAGTGGCTGCCATTCCTTTCCACACCAACTCTCGAGCCTTTGGAGGTAATGCCGACATCAAATATGGAAAGAACAAAGCTTAACCCTTGCTATTACTTTGAAATAAATCAGGGTTAAGCTTTATTCTTGTCAGATCCAATGTCGGGATTCCCTCTCAAGACTTGGGGAGAGGTGGTGTGGCAAGGAACCGTCTCCATCAATTCTTTCTACCTGAGACACTTGAGTAGTTGTAGATGGAAACATCTTGTTATCTCCATCATCGACGTTTTTCTTGGAATAGAGAGGTTTTTCTGAAAGCACAAAAACGCCTCGACGTCTCTTATATTCTCATGGTGGTGGGAGGAAACATTTATAGTGAATCTTGAAGGTTAAAAATTTGGAGTTGTACAAAATGATCGGTGGTTGCCAGCTTGTAATGAGGTGTCATTTGAATGAAATGTTGTGTTATTGTAATATATTTACAAAAAAATTATTTTTCCTTACTATCTGGTTATCCCTTGAATTAATTGTTACATTAATTTGGGGATCCCACTTATTATAATTATTCTACTAAATACATTTTGAGGGATAATGAAAGTGAACCGATCCTAGAAAAAAAATATATATATATAAACACGATTATTGATAGTGTAAATATAAACAACTCGATATGTAGTAACATTCATCGATTTCCGATTCCAATTCGTAATGGTCTAAACCAAGTCACGTTAAAATACAATCCAATTTAGTTTCATAGTCTTTCAAATTTGTAAGTACCATCAGCTAGTGGACTCACCAATATGGATTCAGGCATGAACTTTGAAGCATTCGCGTATCATAAAATATTAAATTGTACAAGGTGTGTTCGGTAGAAATTAAAATCAGATTAAAATTGAAAAATTAGTCGTTATTGTTGACTTTTATTAGATAAGTGGGACCCAATAACCAGGGACGGATCCAGGATCGAGGTAAGGGGGGGCTAATACGTAAAAAAAAAAAAATTTTACACATGAATTTAAAAAAAAAAAAAATTTTTACAAATTT
>CAIGRM010130181.1:0-11120 GCA_903798335.1 Fraxinus albicans
TGGGAGCCGCAATTTTCGACTAATACTCTCACTGTAGGGCTGTAGGTTTGAAAAAAAAACGGTAACATAATCAATTTTCCTTCCTCCTTGCAGCGCGCCCAGACACGCCCTTAATTAACCAAAAAAAAATTACATCTTTATTAATAACAAATTAATTATTAAACAAAAATATTAAATATAAACTAAGCACCTAGTAAATTATAAAGCTTGTAAATTTTATATTCTTACACTTCTTCACCCACTAGTTTACATTATAAACATGTACTTAAATACTACAAGTAAATCGAACATATTATAAAAAGTTAAATAACATTTTATTGGATACAAATTGCGAAGAAAAAACGGAAATCCTTAAAAAGAAACTCCCCAGGAAATATCACATAGTTTGTAGGATAGAGACACAACCCTTATTTATTTTAAGAACATATACTAATTTACTTATAAGTAATTTTTTTAGATTTATAATAAAAATATATATGTTAATACATTATATTAACATACTTTAACTATTAGCGTTGTGTGGAGCATTTAGAGCTGCTATGGCAGTTCTATTTTAATCTTCAAAAGATCCTTCTCCTTTTCATCAGCCTGAAAAAAGAGTAAAAAAAATTATTAAACAATGAGCAAAATTTATGCACCACAAGAAGATAATTTAAACATTAATACTTCATTGGCAACTGAAAAAACAGAGTTAGAGATTGTTTTTGAAGAATATTATGCCCCTGTATTGTTTAGTTAAAAAAAATAATAAAAAATTTAATTCAAAGTAAATAATAACGCACTAGTTGGTAAATTTTGATAAAAGTTGTTAAAATGTGTGATTAAAATATTGTGAATCTCATAAAACGTGTGCTTAAAATTAATTATTTACTTTGGCTTAAATTTTTATCAAGATTTTAATTTACACTAAATGGGGGCTAAATTTTATTAAACTCGAATCTTTTATCAATTGTCCAATCACTCATTTCACATATTTTATCAAAATATACTAAAAATTTAATTTCTAACTACACCAAATAGGGGCTTAATATTATTTTAGGCACTCTTTGAGTTTTAAGGATACTAAAAACTTCGATACAATTTACATTTTTATTTATTTTAAAGATGCAATTTTGTTGACAGTATGGGACAACTCCGATCATTTCTTTTTCGTGTCATAGATACGCAACGAAAAAGAAAGGCAAAGGAAAGGAACAAGTTCGCAAGAAATCCAAACGTATCACCACCACCACAACATATAGTTTGTTATGGATGATCAGCTAATCAGTATTCAAAGATTCATGTGTGTCAGTGTGTGTTGATGGAGAGAGGAATGACCTGAACAAATACAGTCTTCAAAACCCTATCAGAGAAAGCAGTGATGTTTGCACCAATGATTTCGAGGTTCAAAGATTCAAATACCTCACATAGCTTTACCATTGTATTTGTTCCTTTGCTGCATGTGAGGCTAATTATGACTGTCTTTTCTCCCATCCTGGATACTCTCAACTAATAAATAGTAATCATTTTATCAATTAATCAAATAAAATAATACTGATATAAGAAATAATAATTAGTCCACCTCAAGAACTTCAATAGGAGATGATCTTGATCCTCCAGAATCGTAGAAGCTTTCACTTGTTATTCTCTTTGGGTTTAAAGAAAAATCTTCCTCATGATCAAACTCAGAAATTGTACTTTTTGATTCCAGACCTGATAGTTCTGCTTGAATTTTCCTCTCTTCATGCAATTTTTGAATATAATCGATGGCATCTTTGACTATCGATTCTTTATGCATCTGATTTTTTTAAAGAAACAGGTTATACTGATCAGGCCATTGATTTTCGACAAAATTTAGCCTATGTTTCAACATGGTAACACATCAAAGAAATATGTGAGTTCAGGTCTCGCTATGGTTCACACATAAATCCTGCTTGTATTCGAGGATGCATGTTGAAGATAATATTTAAGTGATATAAATGTGGTGTTCTCAACTGCTTAATCTTTTAGATGGTTCAACACAAACATGCTCTAACCATTATTTTCTTTTCCTGGTGGAACCAGGAAAATAAAATAATGGATGGAACGTATATTTGTTATACCTTAGTAATGTTGGGAACTACTGATCTCAGTGCATAGAGCCTTTCATTGAGTTTCTTCCTTCTATTCCTCTCTGAAACAATGCTTTTGTTGGTCATCGATGATGACTGTGTTCCATCGTGAGAGCTTGAATCATTATGTGTAGGGATTGCTTCATCCAAATAACTGCTAAGATCAAATCAATATTCTCGTTAAGGTATATTCCATAGACACAAACACAGGACGCAGAACGCAAATATAAAACCCAGAATTCGTGTTTGGGTTCAGGTTTACATGGAACACATGACAACAAACATGAATGCAAATATTAAGCGAAGAGAGAATTTACCTTCGAAGTTCTTTAGCTTGGAGGAGTGTCATTGTTTCGAAATAGTGTGTGTATTCATTGCTAATGTTCTCCATTGTGTGAGTGTGAAATGCTGGAATAGATGTTTTCTTGGGATGAAGGGATTATGGGGGTAATATGTTGGGTTTTATATAAGGGGAATATATAAATAATGTCGCGTAAGCAAGCTGTGTATGATAACGAAACACGTGACATTCTTGTTTGTAAAGCGTGTGAAGTCCACCATTTGTGTTTAATTGACTCAAATTTTCAATTTTCTTGATGGGGTGATTTCCAAGCATCAATTGTTGTATGTAATCACGCTTACATCTTTAGTTTGATCTTGACGTGATAAATGAATATATCCTCGTCTATTGCAAAAAGGACTTAGGTTGAAGTGTTATTTCTATGAGATTGAAATTTTCATTTCAAAAAAATATAAAAAAATTGTATACCACACTATTTTTAATGGTTGGAGGACGGCTATGCCACGAAAACTCTTGGTATACGTATACCAAAATTAATGTAATAACGACATCTTGATAATTGGCTACACAATTGGAACTCTAAAAATGTAGAGTAATTTTATTTAGTTATGAATCTTGGCCTAACCACAATGTGGCTCAAATTGTCTCATTTTTGAAAGTTGTGACATAAAACTGTTCGTAGAAAGACTTAATAGTTGTATCTTTTAAATTAAATAGTTCTTATGAGTGAAATAATATAAAAGGTCATGACCTGTGAACGAATGACCATCTCCAATTTATACATTTGGCTCCAATCTTTGTCGTGCTCTATTCACACCATTTCCAAAAAACTTCTCCCAAATTTTTAATCAAATTTTTTTCTTATATTCTAGTTCCAAAAAATTGCACGAAGTTCAATTTTTCTAATTAAGAAATTTGATTTTGAATTTCTATAATATTGAAGAGCTATTTCTATAAGATCGAAAATTCATTTTAATTTGATAAATTGCTTGAATCCATCACCACTACTAGATTGAACATATTTGTTTCAAGAACTGAACATATCAAACATTCAAGTTAGACAAATGAAAGTTTTACTTTATTTTCGTAGAAGTATTAAGCATACAATGCATGATTTTGTTATGAAAAAATGAATACTGTACTACCAGTTTGTTGTAATAAAATAAGAGATTAAGTGCAATATGAAGTAATTGATAACAACAATATGGAAATTTTATTATAATATGGAGAAAGAATACAAAGATTATGTATTTATGATTTGTCTAACTTCATCTAAATCATAATAAAGAGTCAACTATATATAGAAAACAAATAGTGAACGTTCAAACCCTTACGTAATTAGAATGCCAAAAAACGAAGTCTAAAACGGAAAAGGACAGAAATATTGCGCAAGAGGCAAAGAGGTAGGCGGCGCCATCTATGGTGCTGCAGCATCGGGGCCGAAATTGTCATGGCGCCACAGCGCCCACTTTGGGGCCGTTTACTCTCGAAATCTTGATTTTCTTTATCAAAATGTCTTTATCAAGTCCAACACAAATTCTTATTCTCAATGAACTTCCAAATAGAACATCAATTAGAATTTGTTAAGTAAACTTGAATAGAATTCAACAATTGCATTCCAAATAGAATTATTTTTAATGTGCAATTTAATTAGAACTCTCAATTATTTTATCATTCTCTCGTTATATGTAACCCAACCCTAGTTATTTTATCTATGTAACCTGAGTTATTTTGCATACGAAATCCCTTATGCACCTTTGGTGATCTCATTTTTTCAGTCCAACTTGGTGGCTGGATTGCGTTTTGCATGTATTTCACCTTAGTCTCCTCTATATATTTCGGCAAGAACTTGAGTCAGTCTGTTTACACTCCAAACTCGACGATATTCTTAGGTCCTTGACCATATACTGGAATATATATCCTTGGACCTCCACTATTTGAATTTATGTTGTTAAAAATTTGAAAAAGAATTATAGTCAGACAAAACGTTCTTCAGCATTTAGTTTGGACTTATCCCTACATTAAACATGCAAGTTCGTTGAAATTTTGTGCACTTGTTCTGCACATGTTTCATTTTGAGACCAATTGACCTAATTGTTTCATTCTAATAATCAAGTTATTTTTTTCTAATATTGATATTTCAATCTACGTCCTAAACTTTATAATTTTGAATAATTAACTGCTAAATTGTTTTATGATGTTAATTATAAGAATTAAATGTTATGTATTTTAATATGTTTTATAACTTTATTACGTACAATTTTTTTCTTCTTATTTTCATCCATTCTTGGGGGAGGCTTGTTTTGTGTAGCCTTATTTTGTGTACGGGTACAAAATTACAAACCCTTTTCTTTAATATATTAAAAGATTCTTCCAATGGCTCAAAAAGGTTTCATTACCCTTTTATGAGCATTGTATTACTAATAAGAAGAACGAATTGAAGTTCAGCAGTTCCACTGCTAGAACTAAAGCTGTCTTGGAGTTGGTTCATTTCGATGTTCGGCAAGCATTAGTTATATTCCTAAGAGGTGCAAGATACTTTGTATCATTTATTGATGATTACTATGGGAGATATTGTGTGTATCTAATCAAGAGGAGGGCTGAAATATTCAAAGTGCGTGCGGAGCTTCAAAATATTCAAAGACTGACCCTTATTTTGTGTTTTGATACAAAGAATTAAAGTTCATATTGTTACATAAATTTATTAAAAGATTCATGATATCATAATAAAATAATTTTATGAAGGATTTTATCCAAATTATATTAGTACTTTTAAATTTTTTATTTAATTGGTTGACACGAATATTAAAACGTTTATCGATGATTAGTTCAACTTTGATATCCACATTAATTATCATTCATTGAACTTTGAATAAGAAGATGGATGTAAAGATTTGATTAACGTGCACTAGCATGTTTATACAATTAGAATAAATAGGTGATTTTCATCGTGTTTTCAAGATGACGATTAAGAGTTAGAACATTAATCTACTTTATTTAAATGATATGTTTATTAATTTATAATGTTTCTAAAAATGTTTTAGTATTACATTTCAAATTCATTTGCGTAAGAATACTAATTTCAATACTGTTTACACTGTGTGAGATAGATGACCTAAACAAATATTGTCTTCAGAATGTTATTAGAGGAAGCAGTGATGTTTACACTGCACAATTTTTAGGTACAAAGATTCAAACATCTCATGGAGCTTTACCATTGTATCAATTCTTTTGTTACACGCAGTGTTCTAAAAAGAATAAAACATTACTAGGCGTGGAGGTCAAGTTTCAAATTTTACGAGTATAGGCATAAAAAACGTTTTCATATTTTAATATTAGTTTAATTTTTTAATCATTCTAAAAATTATATAATAATTAAAATAATACGTATCAAACATATAAAATTATAAAATATTATATTTACTTAATAAATTCTACAAATAGTCAATTATACAATTTTCAAGTTTTCGAAATGCAAAATTTAAACTAGTTTTCATATTTTTAACTTTTAACTACACAAGTCCTACTTAATACATTTATAGGAATTTCATACATACTTTTGAATTTTCTAAAAAAAAAATCTCAAAATCATAATTACATAATTATGATAGCATCATAAGTTAAATCTTATCTAACTCTTTATTGGACTTCAATTCAATATCATCTTTTTCATCTAATTCATCTTCTGTGTCGTTCGATACAAAATCATTATCCTCAAGCTCCCTTATTTCATTTTTGAGCATTTCTAGTACCTCCTATAAAAGGCATTTAAAAAAAATAAAAAATTAATAAAGAGTGCCTATTCGCACATTTTGCACTCACTGCCAAGGTGACGTTTTGCATGCACATTGCATCTAGGCATATTTTCGGCGCGCTTTTTAGAATACTGACAGCGTGTGAGACTAATTATGATTATATTCTCTCCCATGCTTGATAATCTCAACTGCAAATCATGAATTAATAATAGAGGTCGGAATTTTTTCCTAGAACCGGCCGATTTTGTTCCGATTTCTTAATTAAATAGATAGGTTTTAGGACCATGCATTTAGAACCGATCGGTTCAGGTCCAGTTTTTGTGGTATTTTAAATTTTTCTTATAGGATATTATTTTATTGCTTTGTGTAATGCCTTTTGAAAAAGAGAATTTAATGAAATGTTATCTCAAATTGAGTAGTTTTAATGAATCATCAAGTGCTTGATTCTTAAGTTTCTGACATTAATGAGTGAATCAACATAAATTATAAAGCTCGTAAATTTTATATTCTTACACTTCTTCACCTACTAGTTTACATTATAAACATGTACTTAAATGCTACAACTAAATCGAACATATCATAAAAAGTTAAATAACATTTTATTGGATACAAATTGCGAAGAAAAAACGGAAAACCTTAAAAAGAAACTCCCCAGGAAATATCACATAGTTTGTAGGATAGAGACACAGCCCTTATTTATTTTAAGAACTTATACTAATTTACTTATAAGTAAACTTACTTATAAAAATATGTTAATACATTACGACAACATACTTTAACTATTAGCGTTGTGTGGAGCATTTAGAGCTGCTATGGCAGTTTCTATTTTAATCTTCAAAAGATCTTTCTCCTTTTCATCAGCCTGAAAAAAGAGTAAAAAAAATATTAAACAATGAGCAAAATTTATGCACCACAAGAAGATAATTTAAACATTAATACTTCATTGGCAATTGAAAAAACAGATTTAGAGATTGTTTTTTGAAGAATATTATGCCCTTGTTTTGTTTAGATAAAAAAAATTAATAAAAATTTAAGTTAAAGTAAATAATAACGCACTGTTTGGTGTAGTTAAAAATCAGATTTTTAGTAAATTTTGATAAACTCTAATCTCATGAAACATGTGCTTAAAATTAATTATTTACTTTGGCTTAAATTTTTATCAAGATTTTAATTTACACTAAATGGGGGCTAAATTTTATTAAACTCTAAATCTTTTATCAATTGTCCAATCACTCATTTCACATATTTTATTAAAATATACTAAAAATTTAATTTCTAACTACACCAAATAGGGGCTTAATATTATTTTAGATACTTTTAAGGATACTAAAAACTTCAATACAATTTACATTTTTATTTATTTTAAAGAAGCAATTTTGTTGACGGTATGGGACAACTCTGATCATTTCTTTTTCGTGTCATAGATACGCAACGAAAAAGAAAGGCAAAGGAAAGGAACAAGTTCGCAAGATATCCAAACGTATCACCACCTCCACAACATATAGTTTGTTATGGATGATCAGCTAATCAGTATTCAAAGATTCATGTGTGTGCAGGGACGGAGTTAGAAGAAAATAATCGTGGGGGCAAAATTTAAAAATTATGAGGACTTTTTTGAAAATCTTTAAAAGACCTTGGGCAAAATAACTTTTTTAAAATTTATTGTTTCCACTGCCCCATGGTAAATCCGCCACTGTGCATGTGTTGAGAGAGAGAGAGAGGAATGACCTGAACAAATACAGTCTTCAAAACCCTATCAGAGAAAGAAGTGATGTTTGCACTGATGATTTCGAGGTTCAAATATTCAAATATCTCACATAGCTTTACCATTGTATTCGTTCCTTTGCTGCATATGAGGCTAATTAAGACTGTCTTCTCTCCCACACTGGATACTCTCAACTAATAAACAGTAATCATTTCATCAATTAATCAAATAAAATAACAAATTAATAAATAATACTGATATAAGAAATAATAATTAGTCCACCTTTAGAACTTCAATAGGAGATGAACTTGATCCTCCAGAATCGTAGAAGCTTTCACTTGTTATTCTCTTTTGGTTTAAAGAAAAAGCTTCCTCATGATCAAACTCAAAAATTGCACTTTTTGATTCCAAATCTGATAGTTCTGCTTGAATTTTCCTCTCTTCTTCATGCAATTTTTTAATATAATCGATGGCATCTTTGACTATCGATTCTTTATGCATCTGATTTTTTAAAGAAACAGGTTATACTGATGAGGTCAATGATTTTCAACGACATTTAGCCTATGTTGGTAACAAATCAAAGAAAATATGTGAGTTCAAGTTCACACATATATCCTGCTTGTACTCGAGGATGCATGTTGAAGATAATATTTAAGTGATATACATGTGGTGTTCTCAACACAAACATGCTCTAATCATTATTTTATTTTCCTGGTGGAATAAATAGTGGATGGAACATATATTTGTTATACCTTAGTAATGTTGGGAACTACAGATCTCAGTGCATAGAGCCTTTCATTGAGTTTCTTCCTTCTATTCCTCTCTGAAACAATGCTTTTGTTGGTCATCGATGATGACTGTGTTCCATCTTGAGAGCTTGAATCATTATGTGTAGGGATTGCTTCATCCAAATAACTGCTAAGATCAAATCAATATTCTCGTTAAGGTATATTCCATAGACACGAACATAGGACACGAATATAAAACCCAGAATTTGTGTTTGGGTTCAGGTTTACATGGAACAAATGACAACAAACATGAATGCATGAGTTAAGTGGAGAAAATTTGACCGTTGAAGTTCTTCTGCTTGGAGGAACTTAATTGTTTCGAAATAGTGTGTGTATTCATCACTAATGTTCTCCATTGTGTGTGTGTGAAATGCTGGAATAGATGTTTTCTTGGGATGAAGGGATTCTGGGGGTAACATGTTGGGTTTTATATAAGGGGAATATATGAATAATGTCGCGTAAGTCAAGCTGTGTATGACATATTTATTTGTAAAGCATGTGGAGTCCGTCATTTGTGTTTAATTGACTCAAATTTTCAATTTTGTTGATAGGGGTAATGTTCGAGCATTATTCGTTGTATGTAAGAATGCTTACATCATCAGTGCTATGTCATGAGTTTGATCTTGATGTGATAAATAAAGATATCATCGTCTATTGCAAAAACAATTTAGATTGAAGTGCTATTTCTATAAGATTGAAATTTTCATCTCAAAATAAAAATAAAAATAAAAATTGATGTGCACAAAGTTTAATTTTATTAATATTCCATCTCCAAAAAAAATTCCATGTAGTTTAATTTTTCTAATTAAGAAATTTTATTTGCAGTTCTTATAAGATTGAAGTGCTATTTCAATAAGATCGAAGTTTTAATTTGATAAATTGCTCGGATCTTTCGTTACTATTAGATGGAACATATTTGTTTCAAGACAAGAACATGAAACATTCAACTTAGATAAATGAAAGTTTTACTTTCTCCATGTTTGATAACCATTATTTGAAAACTCTATTTTTTTTTTTACATATTCATTTTAAATCATACATTCAAAGAATAAAATATAATACACGTAGATCCAAAACTTTTCTCTATTTTTTAACTACGCGTTCTCTTAAAAATCACTATTCAAAACATTATTTTTTTTCCAAATAATGATTGTCAAACAGAGACTTTATATCTGTAGAAGCATTAATTATGGGTAAAAAACATTATGCACGTTTTGAATATTACAACCTTATGGTTCACTCGTATGTAACCCGAGATATTTTGCAGATTTGAACCATTATGCACGTTTGGTGATCTCATTTACGCTATCAACTGGGTGGATGGAATGCTGTTTGCGTGTTTTTTTTAAACTTAGTCTCCTCTATATATTTCGGCAAGTGACTGAGTCAGCCTGTTTACACTCCAAACTCGTTAATTTTCAAAGGTACTGGACCATATACCACAGTACGCAGTAGAATATATGTCCATCAAGGTCCAATAGTTGAATTTAGAATTTTTCTCCCTATTTTTTTCAACCACACATTTTTCAATAAAATAATATTATACACAATTCAAAAAAATCCTTCATTTTTAACCACACATTCTTCAATAAAATAATATTATACACAATCCAAAAAAATTTCATTCATTTTTAGCCACACATTCTCCATCAATCTATTATTCTAAAATACATTATACACCAAAAGTGAAGCTCAAATAGGTCATATGTGCAAGTTCGTGAAAATTTGGGCACTTGTTTTGCACATGTTGTATTTTAAGATCAATTGACTTATTAATTGCATCATTCTAAATCCCGTGTGATGTTATGTTAAACGTAGGATTTAATTTCATAAGCATTGGCCGATGAATTCAATTGATTACCGACAACTAAGTCCAAAGGTTTGACCCGAAAACAACGTGAGTCATTGGTGCTTAAGGAATTAATGTTACTCACGACCCATATATTCATCTATTTGATGGCTCTTGATTATAGCCTATTTATCATTTTCTTAGTCCAACTAGAATCTAACATATTCCCCGCTTTGAGAGGGAGAAAACGGACTGCCATAGTGAAAGAAAAGTAGCTGCTCCTTTGTGTATTTTGGTCTTCTCTTGTGCATTCTTTTCGTTGTTTTTCTTCTTGCCATTGTGTCTACAAATCAACATCGTTAGTTTTTTTTCGTGGGAAAGATTGAAAAGCAATCGAATTGATTATATTGGTTGTAGGTCGAAATCGTTTGAATTATTTGGTAAAAAAATGTATCGTGAAACAGAATCCAAAAATCATCTCTTTGAAAATTTTGAAACAAGCTGCCGTGACATTTATAATCAAGCTAATAATTTCTAATAATTGATTGTTAGGAATTTATTTCAATCTATTTATTTCATTTCAATATAGTTGATAACTTCAATATGTACAAATGTTTTTTTTTAATTCATCCATTCTTGGGAGGGAACTTGTTCCTAGATGGGGTTCACTCTTGAGAATTGACCCTTATTTT
>CAIGRM010130186.1:0-28497 GCA_903798335.1 Fraxinus albicans
CTTTAATACCAAGTATCTGATTAATGTTTGAACCACTCCTAGTCGTTGCTTCATCTGGTAGCAATTTAGCTTAACCTATTCATTTTATTTTTCTCTCATTTTTCAGATAAAGATAACAATCTACTACTCCAAAAAAAAAAGCGTACCTTTGTTGGTATCATTCTCTGTAGCTCTGGCTATAAAAGTCTCTGTCCTATAACCCCACATTCAAAATACATGAGAATCAAATACATGTATACATACATGAAAATCATAATAAAAAATTGAACTAATTGCATGAATGAGCTTACTGTTGAAAGAAAGAGCAATTGGCTTTGAAGCAAACTGTGGATTCCGAGTTGGACACTGAAAATTAATTTAAATGAATGGCTATATAATTACACAAAGATAGTTGAAAGAAAGAGCAATTGGCATTGAAGCAAACTGTGGATTCCGAGTTGGGCACTGAAAATTAATATAAATGAATGGCTATACAATAACACAAAGAAATGGGAAAAATATAATACAAACCTGAGAAAATGCACGAGGTTGGAGCAAAAAATCTATTATTCGAGCAAATGGAAAGGAAGGAGAAGTAATGGGATGTTGCATGGGAAAATGGAGGGGGAGTGGGTGGTTGCGTGGGATAATGGAGAAGGAGGAATGGCCGTGGGGAATTTTTGACAAATTTCAGGGAATTTTTTTTTTTTAAAAAAGGGGGATTTTTGACGACTATGGGAAATGGCGACACGTGTGACATTTGCTTTGCCTCTTTTAATATATAGTGATTTGGCAATCATGATATTGCTTTCTACGTCCAACATATGAGTTTCATTTGTAGCAAAATTTTATTCAGTTTGTTATACTAAGTTTTTCATTTGAAATTTTAAATTAAGAAGTTAGCTTCGTACAAAAGAAAAGAAGAGAAATAAAGAAAATAAATCCTAATTAGGGATGACAAAAAAACTCGTTCAAATCGAAATCCGTGGGGCTCCATCCCGAACGAGGTTGGATTACCCGCCTAATCGGGTAGACGGGACGGGGACGGGGCGATGATCATTGCCCTGAAGCGGGTACGAGAATCATAGTCCCCGCCCCGCTACCCGTTTCATTTAAAGTTAATTTTAAATTTAAGTTTTTTATCAAATAAAAATAACAGATTTATCATATTTTTAAAGAAAATATAAGTTGTTTCTAACAAATTGGTAAAAAAATAATAATATTTACTAAGTAAAAACATAAATAAAAAATAAATGGGGCGATAAATGGGCTGGAGCGCCTCTATCCCGCCTCTGCTTTAAACGGATATGAGAATGGAACAATGTAAAAAAAATACTCGATGAGACGGGGGTGGGAATAGTCAACCCGTCTCATACCCGTTCCGGTTGCCATCCCTAACCCCAATGTCACATTAAATCAATATTTTCCCATTTTCTACTGCTTATAAATAAAATGTTTATATATGCTTGTATGTGTTTACAGGTTATTTGATAGTTTCACAAACTTCAATTTGTTAATGAAAAAAACTGAAGTAATTGGTACTAATACTTGGAACATAGGTCAGTCTTATATTTCTTTATTACTGTTTGGAAAGTGAAGTGAATAAAGAAATGATAATGACTTAGGAATTAGGACTTTTGGCATGTTAACTTGGTCGGTGGATAGGGACATATCTACTTGACATTTGAAAAATAAATTACTAAGTGCTTAAGGTAAGTAAACCTCCCTCTTCTCATGCGTACATCATATGGTTAAATGTATAATGTATTCTCTTATTTGCATTTATGTTTTATATCATTAATATTTCTTATTATATATTTATACATGTCAATGCATTCATAAGCATAAATAAAATTGCAAGAAATAAAAGTTTTCAAATGTCAATGAGTCAATGAATGTTTTTAATGATATGTATCCCAAATGTGTTGTTGCTGTGTATGTCCGTGCCATGAAAAATGTGAGTGGGAAATGGGGCGTGGGTGATCGACGCACCCCACCAATGTTCAATGATAATGTTAATGTTAACCGCTTTGCGATACTATTAGTAGAACTCGATTGGGTTCCAATTAATAAATGTCACTGCATTTTGATTGGTTAGGCGAAACACTAAGTGAGCTCACGACGTTAATGTTAAGTTTTTAAAAAAAATGAAAAAAAAAAGGAGGGAATACATATTGAGAAATATTTTTATTTTAAAGAAATTCATAAGCATATCATCAGCATGCATCATCTGTATAAGGTTTGTTTATTGAGCATTAGCTCTTTCCACGTTATCCCTCACCATTTTTCAGATAATGAAAGTAAGATTATTCGAGACGACGATTTGTGGTGACACGATTTAGTATTATCATATTTAAATATTTATTTGGTTTTAAAAATAAAGTTAATGTTTAATTTAATTATTTTGTATTTTATAATGTACAAGTTATTTTCAAAAAGTGAAGTTAATGATGTTCATTATATTAAATCAAATTTTAATCTTTTTCTGCATTAATGATATTAATGATAATACTTTCAAATCTAGAGCATCTAGATTGGGGGTGTTGCATCTTGTGTTAGGATTTTAATTTTTTATGAAGAATAAAAAATTAGCTGTTTAAAGTTTAAACTTTAAAACTAACCTGCTGCATTTGACATGGTCATGAACAAACAGAGAAATGAGAGCTTAGCAGTGGAGGATCCATGAATGATTTTTATTTATTTATTTATTTTTTGTTCTCTCTGTGGAGAGGGAGGGAGAGGGAGAGAGAGAGAGAGAGAGAGAGAGAGAGAGAGAGAGAGTTTACTTTTTATAACCACTTTATATTAGTTGACTTTGAATGAGATGACGAGATGTACATTGCTTTAAGGCACTCAGATTTTTGGCCTGTCCTGCTTATATTATTGACATGTTGATCCTGCCCAATTACAAATTAAGGAATCAAATGTGCTGGACCTACGTTTCGCCATTATATTTATTCATTATTTCCATAATTTTGTTGACTGTATGGGATCAAACTTGAAGGTTTGATTAATGGAATTATTTGGCAGTTAAATTACAGAATTGATTAAATTAGGAAATACAGAAATTAGAAAAAACGAAAACTTATAACTCAAACCTCAAGAAATGGTCATGCTTTTATACCTTTTGATTTGATTCTCAACTCATTCTCTAGCATCCTCGTACTGCTCAAGTAAGTGTGCAACTTGGTATGACGACTTTTTTCTCTTTTGTGCACTCTCCATCCACAAGGTTCTCAAAGTAGAGGGTGGGTCCTTTGTCTCACGCTGTTGTAATATGAGGATAAATATATATAGCATCATATGAAGTAAATATTATAAACGCACAATAACAAAGATAATTGATAAAAGAAAGGAGAATTCACTAAAATATGGAGATAGAATACAAAGATTTTGTGTTTACAAATTTGTCTAATTGGTCTAAATCATAATAAAGAGATAACTATATATAAGGAACGTTTCAAAATAAATGGAAAAGAATGCTGAAAATGCGTGAAAAACGTAAAACGGGCTTGGACCGGATACGTAGACCACTCGAGCACCATTCAAGCACTAGGCAAGCGGTGCCAGTGCCAACGGGGTGATGAGTGGGCAGAAAATCACTGAAAATTTCTCCATAATCCATATCTTGACCTCTTCAAGCCTAATATAAATGTCAAACTCCTAATTGAACTTTCAAATTGAATTTCAACTAGAATTATCAAATAAACTTTGAATAGAACTCTCAAATAGCATTCCAAATAGAATTCGGATCACACCCGAATTCTAACAAACTCCACATTGACACCAATTTCACTGCAATGAACAAAACTTTAAAAATTCTCCACCTGAAAATAAATTCAACAGCAATGAATAAGACTTAATTCTTAAACAAAAACAAAAAATCAAAAAAAAAAAATCCCCATTAAAATTTCCATATGAGAAAATCCTCCACCTTTACCATAAAACTCAATTAGGGCAAAACTCAGGGTGTGTTTGAATCACATTATTTTGGAAAAATGTATTTTGGAATAGTAATTTGATGGAAAATGTGTGGTTGAAAAAGAAGGACAATTTATTGATATAATGGAAAATATTGTTTCATTGAAAAATGTGTGGTTGAAAATGAGTAGAAGAATGAGAATGAAATTTTTTAATGTGGATCAAACAGGGGCTCAATAACTGAGTATCAACTGAATTTCAAACACTACTCAGTAGGATTACACTGGACATCAAAGTTGTTCAAATTATTTTCACGTGCAACAAAAAATCATAAATAATTTAATAATCACCAAACAAGGCAGAAACAAGCCATTTAACAGAATCATCACAACTAACTCTTTCAATACAATGTTCTTGGTTAGAATCAATACATTCAAAGAAAAGCAACTGAATCAGTATGCATGTACCTATGTGGAGGCCTAATATTTCTCTTGGTTTGTCTCTAACAATTGAATACGTGACACCGTTGGTAATGGCAGCAAAGCAGAGTTATCCATAACTTCTGAACTTGACTGAAATGTACTATTCAATGTAAACCCCAAACTAAACTCCGAGGTATTGAACTAAACTAAAAATCCACCTGAGTGCCTAAATATTGCCGATTGATCTTCGAAAATTTTGTAAAACCATGCAAGATATATAATTTGGACATTCTCTGTCCCTTCATCACAATATGAGCACATTTGTTAACTTACTGGACTTCACTTTCACTGATGTATTTGTATCCATTCAAGTCGAGTACTCAAGGAGATGAGATTTTTTTTTTTTCCAAATTTGGAATATGTCTTACGACATCAAGTGTTTTGACAATCCCATCAAACATCTTAGTTATGTCGTTTCAATACCAGCTATCCTATAGGGTGGATTATTATCCATTATCACAACACCTTTCAAAACTATTTCATATGTAGAAAAAAAAACCCAATTGCAACACATGAAAAGTGAAAATTGTATCAAAAATCTAATCCTCATCAGCCATCAAAAATAATCTCTATCATCGTGAGAATTTTCTGCAATACTAGCTTTACCCTATGTATCTAGTTGCTTCCCCTTCGGATTAGCTACAGCCAATTTTTCTTTTGCAATTTATAGCAATCATTTATCATGTGCCCCTTATTCCTGCAATAGTATAGATTTTATTACTGAAGTTAAACCTTAATTTGCCCCTCGCATAATCACAATCAACAATAAGGCCGTCTCCTCAAATCCAACAAAATGCTTCATCTTCTCCTTTGAAAATAGAGTATCATAGACTTCTTTAATGGATGAGTATCACGATTGTATAAGATCAGTATCTAAAGACATATCTGAAGCTAGCAATGAACACAACAAAGTCAAACCCAGATCCTGTACATCATATTTAACCTGCACGATTTCCAAATCAGCAATGATTTCTATAAAAATAGTTAGGTAATTTTCAAGGGATGTACATTTTGTCAAATGATGAGAATATAGATGCTGCTTCAAATACAATTTTCTAGTTAGACTCTTCATCGTGCATAATTACTCCAATTTCAACCACAATGCAGTGCGCGGTCTTCTCCTTCAAAACTTTCTGAAAAATATTATTTGACAGATGAAGATGAATATGTGACAGGGCTTTTCGATCCCTACATTGATAATCATTTGGTGTCTAAGTTGTGGGCATCTTATCAAATCCTAACAATGCATCATCTACATTCATCTAATCGAGGACTGCTCCAATTTTTACCTGCCTCAATGAAATTTTTGGCTGCGATCCAGAAACATAATATCATACTTCATGGTTTACATTACTAAAGATCAAGTTGAGCTCTTAACTTGATCGAACCTCGCTCTGTTACCAATTTGTTGCAGTATGAGGATAAATATATATTGCAAAATATGATATAAATATCATAAATGTACAAGAACAAAAGATAATCGGCTTAGGAGATAAGAATTAACTAAAATATGGAGAATGAATACAAAGATTTTGTATTTATAAATTTGTCTAACTTGTCTAAATCACAATGAATAACTAACTATATATGGAGAACGTTTCATACCTTAGAAATAGAGTTATAGATGGAAAAGATTGCTTAAAACATGTAAAAATCGTGAAACGGACCTGGGCCAGATACATAGGTCGCTCGAGCGCCATTCAGGCGCTAGGCTAGCAACGCGGTGGCACTCGAGCGTCACGAGGGCAGTAGGTGGGTGGCAACTAGCTGTAAAAATTTGACGCTGCTGCTCGAGTAGGAGGCTAGCTGTCAGCTAGCGAAAAAGCATCGAAAATTTCTCTTTGGTCCTTATCTTGATTTCTTCAAGTTCAACACAAATTTCAAACTCTCAATTGAACTTCCAAATTGAATTTCAACTAAGATTGCCAAATTAGCTTCGAATATGATTCTCAAATAGCATTCCAAATAAAATTCGGATCACATCCTAATTTTAACACGTACATCTATCCAAAAGCAAGTGTAGTCCACTCACTTTATATCTTCAACTCACAAGGAAATTTTATTCCTTGTGATTTTATTCAACATGGTTTTATACAAAAAAGGTGGAAGGGAAAGTAGAGGCATCAAAAGAAGAATTCTTTAAATCTCAAAATTTTAACGACGCCATGTAGCATTTTATTAATAAAGAAAAAGTATAATATAAATTTAAGAGGGGGTTTGACTTGACTTTCACCTAAAGGTGCAAAATTAAGGGCATGTTTGGTTTGTGTTTCAATATTCAGTTTTGAATTTTGAATTCATTTTCTATTTTCTATTTTGAGGGTCTATTTTCAAAATTTTTAAAAATGCATTTTGTTTGTCATTTTGAAAAACTAATTTACAAAACAGAAAACTAAAAATGCGTTTATTTTGAAATTTTGAAAAATTATTTTATTACATTTTATTCTATTAAATTTGATTATTCAGTAAAAAAAGAACAAATTTACTTTACTATACATTTTAAAGTCAGTGAATCTTATAATACTTTTTCTCACTAAAAAGTTAAACTAAAAAATAAAAAATAAATTTCAAAATATAGGAAATAAAAATAAAAACTAATAAGTGGACATCAAATATTTTTATTTGTGTTCATTTAAATATTTTTAAAAAAATTTATGTAAATAATCATTAAGAGTTAGAACTATTTTTATTTATTTATTTATTTTTACAATCTTGATTTTTTTCAGTATTTTAATTTTATTTTTTTAGAATTATATATTTTTAATTTTTTTAGAATTTATCAATTTTATTTTTTGAATTTTAATTTTTTATAATTATTTTTATAATAATTTTTTTCAGGTTTTCAATTTTTAAAATTTTATTTAAACACTTGTTTTTCATATTTTGAGTGTTTTCGGAATTTTACTACTGAAAACACACCATAAAAAAAAATGCGTTTTGAGTTTTATGTTACAAATTTATCCTTGTTTCTAAAAATTTATTTTCAAAAATAATAGATCAAACATGTTTTCAGTGTTTTATAAAATTGAAAACTAAAAACGTCTCGAAAACATCAAATATTCGGAGATAGGAACCATGTGGTGAGAGCCAAAGAATTGAACTATGTAAACATAATTTAGAATGAACCCGAAAACGAGCAACATAAATATTTATGTGACGTATTCCATTAATATTTGGTAAAGCTAACTGTAAACCTATAAATCTGAAATCACATTCCATGAAAATGATATCTACCTCGAGTAGGAAATAGTATATATGACAAACGTGGAGCTTTTCTTATTGATTGGCCCAAAGTTGGATATCAAACTAGTTTGATTTGAAAATATTAGTATGAAAAGGACAGTCAATTAAAGTTAATTAACAATCGCTTTCAAACAAATCAAGTGATTAGTACATTATCTCCAGCAGGTAAGTACCTCGACCGAACAAATAAACAAATCAAAAATTCAACAAGACGCGAACTAATCTGCCAATTGATAATGAATCAAGCGATTAGTACATTATCTCCAGCAGGTAAGTACCTCGACCGGACAAATAAACAAATCAAAAATCCAACAAGACACGAACTAATCTACCAATTGATAATGACATCGTAAAATAAAAATAGCAGAATATGAGAAAAATAAGACGATTAAACTTTTCAAAAGACAAATGCAATACTTGAATAAGCAACAACAATTGTCCTTTTATATACATTTACAGCATCAAATAAAAAAAAGGACCAACAACTTCAGAAACAGTAAACATTAATCCAAGAAAATGACCAACAACATCAGACATTGATACATCATAAATTTCAAATAACAACATGTGTGCGTATGTGTATACTCACATATACACATATAAGAGACGATAATAATCGAACGGGTTTATTAATAATTTTTATTGGAGCTATTTAAGGCGCCTGCAAAGAGTGAGGCCATCTCCAATTGAAAGCTGGGCCAATTCAATACGAGAATCAGCTGCTAAAAATGTGTTGAGTTTCATTATAGAACCTCTGCATCCCTTTAAGTAATCAACCATTTCTTCATCCTCAGATAATGCTACTGTACCAGCCCATAATGTGTTGTCATAAGCTATAATTCCACCAACTTTGACTAGCTTTAGTAGCTGTTCATGGTAGCTTATGTAGTTTTCCTTATCTGCATCGACAAATGCAAAGTCGAATGTCCCTTCTTCTCCCTGTATGTAAAGAGACTTCGTCAATAATTATCGACAGTAATAGGGTCGAGTTGATGGAGAAACATATAGAATGGTCCAAGTTAAAGAAACCCTTTTTTTCATATACTTGTTACCTCAAGAGTTCTGGTACAAATTGTAAAAAGGAGTAGCTCAAGTATTATTATTGTTATTTATAAATGAGTCGATTAGAGGGTAAGATACAACTTGAATCGTGTAACTTTCTTTAATAGTAAATATCTGTATGTACTTAATGAGGTAGAATGTACCTCGGCTAAGAACTTGTTCATAACTGTGGTCGCATCAGACTGAATGTACTGGATTTTATGGGTCATAATTGCCTTCTGAATAAATGGCAACCCAGTCTCATATGCTTCTCTATCTGGATCAATCGCAATAATCTAGAGAGAGAGAGAGAGAGAGTATTGTTAATTAGTGTCTCATTATTACTCATTATTCAAACTTATAATCTAAAATTAATGAATATGATTACTTTTCCATCATCTGGAAGAGCAAGAGCAGTTGAAAGAAGTGAGTAACCAGTAAACACTCCAACTTCAATAGTTTTCTTTGCATTCATCAGTTTCAATAGCATTGAAAGAAATTGGCCTTCATCGGCAGGCACATTCATCAGGCTCCTGAAATTAATCGTAAAATAAATCCGCGAGTTAGTGCCTTCAATTTTTTGGCAAAAGATCTTGATTGCGATAATTTGTTGTTTAATTTTTTCCACCGTACCAAAACTGATACTTGTCGACAGTAGCATTCCTGAGTTCTTTGAGTTGTTCGTGCTCTCTTGGATACGCACTTGTTTCTAAAAGATACTGCAAGATAATGTACGTTGTTACAGTAGATCAGCAAATGCAATGCTAATGTAAAAATTATCATAAACGAATTAATTGGAACACAACTATTAAGAAATTCGAGTATATGCAAATCCAGATCTAACTCAAAATATTCTTACTTTCAAAATTTTTAACATATCTATATATATAATTCCTTCATAGAATTCAAAAAAAAAATCAATATGTTGAGGGACTTTCCGCCCCTGTGGCATCAGAAAGAAAAAGGATGGTGCAGGAAATTAAAATGAACCTTAACGAGTTGCTCGCTTTGAAGAATAGTGCTTGTAAACTTGTCCTTCATCGTCGAAGATTTTAAGAAAAATTAAAGAAAGAATAAAAATAAATTTAGAATACAAGAAGAGAAGAAAGTTTGCTATTTCCTCGTCTTGTGGACGAGGAATTTATATAGGAAATCTCAGAGGACAATTGAGTTGATAACGCACCATCACCAATTAATGAACGTGGAAGTGCTACTGAGCTGTCCTTCGAATCTGTCGGGAAATTTGTTGGGTCTTCAATTTCTTCGACTAAGTTCTTATTTAGTGGAGTTTAAACTTAAATTTTTAATAAATTTTGATAAAATTTGATGCAATGTATTAATTTAAAAATTTTTAATTCTATGAAATATATGGTTAAAATTAATTTCACTTAAATTTAGATTAAATTTTTTACTCAATATAGGCTAAGTATCTTAATTACTTTTTTTTTTTAATGTTTTTTAGACAATTTACTTTTAATTTTTGAGGTTGACTGATTATGTTAGACAGATTAATTTTTGAGGCTGACTGACCTATTTGTACAATTATTGTTAACAATTGTGATTGACAACATTTATGTTATCAAAATCTGGACCATTAACATAAAAAATTAGTTTTTTAAAATTGATGAATATAATGTGGTCAAGTGTGAATTGTCAACCAAAATTGTGTAAAAAAAAAAAAAAAATGATAATATTGTGCAAGTAGCATGATTAATATTGAAATTAATTTTGCAATATAAAACACATCTAAAAGTTTTATTATCAGAATACCATATAATTAAAAACAATTGTTTGTTAGCATAGTACAAGTCACAATATTTTCAAATTTTTGTATATATATATATATATATATATTTGGATAATTCTATTTGTATCGAATGAGGGTTACCGAAAATGTGCCACTCTCTCTCACATGCTCGCGGAGCCTGTGTGAATAAAAAAACTCCCAAATGTGTGGTTCTAACACCTTATTGTGAGTGTATGTAAATGACTATGTAAAAAAGAGGGTGTACAGGAAGCATAACCCTATATATTTTATTTAGGGATATGATAATCAAGTAGTAAGCAGTAATTAAAATGTTAAGGCCAAATTTGGAAAGTTGATGTATCTTATGTTTTACTGAACAATTAAAATTTCAGTACCATATTTGATATTGTAATGCATTTAAACTGTAGAAGTTCAGATCCATTTTATACAGTTGATATTATAAATAAATACGTCGAGTCGTAAACCCACATATCATACAAAGAAATAAACATACACATATCAAAGTCAACACGTGACCGTATGTTATTGTTATTGGAGATAATGTTGATCATTTATCGATAATTCTAAGTTATCGAAAGTCGAGTATCGCTAACAAATAACAACATTGAATGATGATGCTTGTAAGTTATTTAAGTGTTACTTTAAAAATATTCTAAGATGAGTTTTAAATAAAAGTTGAAGCAATTAACAAATTAATTTTAGAAGGGGATGGAAAATAAGATTCGATATTTTAATAGGTAAAAATGTTATTGCTATCATAATATTAATTTATAGACCGTATGATTTAGTTGCTTGCACGCAATGTTTCAGAAAGATGCCAAATGTTTCCGTCGTGGACTCTTTTGTTATATGAATTTTCTATATTTCAACTCAACAACTCCTAAACCATCCTCCCCTACAAACGCCAACATGTATACAAGTCAGAAGTCAAATATATATATATATATACACACACATACATACATACATATATATATATATACACAATTATTGTTCAAAATTATAGTTGAATATTATATGTATAATTAGATCAATGATATTGTACTGAACCCCTTTGAATAATATTGTACTAACCTCTGCGATTGATTCTTACGGGACGATTGGTTAGAGATTGATCCATAATATAATTGAGGAAAAAAAAAACTCAACTTGTTTTCTTAAGTGGAAAAGTAAAAATTTGTTAAATGTCAGAGAAAATTTTTAAATGTGTATTTTTTTTTAAATTTTTGTAAAAGTATATTTTTTATCTTTTAAAAAAAATCACCGATTCAACCTTTTGATCTTGACCTTTTTTTTTCCGAGTTGATGGTCGAGTCGATTTTTAAAATATTGATTTTGAGTATTACACACATTTCCTGACTGTTTTAAGCTATATATCGTCTAAAATGAGGTTGATATCTAAAATGTTGTTAAATTACTCAAACCAAACTATAAGGATAAAAATTGATATGCTATATTCATTTGACATAGTTTAAATTTAATTCATATAAAAAATTTATTTTGTTTTTCTGAATATATATTTGTTGATGAATTATATATATGAAAATATTATTTCAAATATCGTAAGATTAACATAACAGATTAATATCGCATTCATTTATATAATACAGTCATCATTTAACTTTTTAGTTGAGCTGTAAAAGGTTTAACATCTTGTTTTAGTTTATAAATTTATAAATACTAATTTTTAATGATAAGTTTATATTTGTTAATGTTTAAACTATATTTACATATTGTATATAATTAATTCAAAGGCTAAAGAGCACGACAACCCTTTGGGCAAACTATCGAAAACTTCCTACCTTTCAAAAAAAGTACAAAACGTTCTATTTGAAAGGTTTAGTGTGAATATCACATACTGTCTATTTTTTCAATAAAAAATTGTGAATGATGAATATACCCCCATGTAAATAAAACAAAAAGAAAAAAAAATAAAGAACTAATTACAACTATAATCACATAATTTTAAAAAATTACAAATAAGTCCCAAATAAATAATTATAAAATAATATCAATAATTCACTTCCTCTTCTCCTTTCTCTCCCATCACCAATCTCTCAACCTAAATACCATATCCATAGGACCATATCCAAGATCCATTACCCAAAAGTAAAAAACCCTAATTTATTCACCATATGTATATATATCCCCACACCGATATGATCGTGACATCGTCACGTGATAAGTCCATTATCGTGTGGGCTCTTACCAAGGAGGACTGGACATATGCCGTCACCATTCGCCAACTGACCGGCAACTTCCACTTCGTGCAGGATGTAGTCCTTTCCTTAGATGGGATGTTCACGTTGTTTGGTTCGTGGGACGGCGAGCTCCACCTATGGGACCTTTAGACGAAGCCACCACTCGCTGGTTCATCGACCACTCCTAGGATGTTTTGTCTATTGCTTTCTCGATTTATAACTGTCAGATCGTATTGGCTTCTCGTGACAAGACGATTGTTGTGGAACATTACACATTTCTCAGCATTTTTTTGTTCAATTCCATCTTGAATTATCAGCATTTTTGTGTGTAAATCATTTTTATTGTGATGTTTCAGGTTTGTGTCATTCCTACTCATCACCTTCCGCAGATAAAAATGGTGAAAATGAGCTAATGAAGAAGGTGAGTTTTTTGACATTGGGAGTCTAAAAACAGAACAATTTTGAACAATTTCTCATCTCACCGAGTTTCTCATTTTATTCAACTTATATAAACGATAACTCTATACAAGCAATTACATACAAGAAAAGAATATTCTGATTCTATTTAACAAATTTTGCCAAGTAGCTTAACAGCCTAAATTCCATTCTTAAAGATGAGCGTGTACACTTCCTTCCACTATGAATTCTGTTATACAGTTGGTTTGTCGTTGTGTTGTCATATTGATTGAATTATTCTAACACCACCTCTCAAGGTGGAGTATGTCTCTATCACTCCAAGCTAAGGAACATAAACCTTGAGTGAGTAAAAGATTTTGTCAACAAGTCAACTGTTTGATCTAATGATGGTACGTAGCTCACTTCCAATTCTTCTCTCAGGAATTTATTGCGTACGAAATGAACGTCAAGCTTTATATGTTTGGTGCATGCATGGTAAATTGGGTTCGAAGCCAGTGCACTTGCACTCAAATTATCACACTAGATTTTTGGAACTATCCTCTGTGGTATTTTCAATTCATTTACCAATTATTGAATCCACGAGATTTCAGATGCACTATGAGCTAATGCTCGATATTCAGCTTCAGTACTTGACCTTGCCACAACCTGCTGTTTCTTAGAGCACCAAGATACTAAGCTATCACTAAGATATACACAATAACCTACAATGGACCTTCTATCATCTGGACACAAAGCCCAATTGAATTTGCAAATGAATTTATATCAAGGCTGTCACTTTTGCAAATAACAAGGCCATGGTTTAGTGTTCCCTTCAAGTACATGAACACTCTCTTTAGTGCCTTCCAATGTGCATTTGTAGGCACTTGGAGAAATTGACTCATCCTATTTACAGAGTAAGTAACATCAGGTTTAGTATGAGCAAAAAACTGAAGACCACCAATTACGCTTCTATATAGTGTTGGATCTATCATAATATGTCCATCAGTCTTGGAGATCAACGTGCCCACTGTCATATGTGTTAAGCTTGGTTTAAGATTCAACCAAATTTCTTGAGTAGGCCAATAGTATATTTTGTTTGAGTTAAATACAGTCATGCTGTGTCTCTATGCACTTCCATACCTAAAAATTGAATAAGGTTCCCAAAATCCTTAAGAGCAAAACAAGTGTTCAAGTTGTCAATGACCTCCTGTAGTTTTTGATTATTGATTTCTGTTATTATTATATGATCTACATAGACAAGATCAAACAGTACTCTCCACTATCAGCCAAGAAGAATAGTAAATTATCCGCCTTGGACAAACAGAGTGTTTTTCAGCTTCTCATTCCATGCTCTTGGAGCCTACTTCAGTCCATATAAGGTTCTTTCTAACTTGCACACAAAACTAGGATTTTTCTTATCTACAAAACCTTGTGGCTGATGCATATATACTGTCTCATTCAGCTTCCCATTCAAGAAAGCATTATTCACATCAACGTGTTTGATATGCCAATCTCTTGAAAAGAAAATCTTAGAATAATTTTTAAGTTGATGCCTTGGTAACAGGACTAAATGTTCCACCATAATCTACTCCAAGTGTTTGAAGAAAATCTTTGGCTACCAACCTTACTTTATGTCTCTGCACCCTACCTTTAAAGTCATATTTCAATCTAAACGCCCATTTATTTCCTATTATCTTCATTCCAGGTTCAGTAGGTACTAATGTCCATGTTTTGTTTTTCGTTAAGGCATTGTACTCATCTTACATGGTATTCTTCCAACTACCACTCTGTAATGCATCATCAACAGTTAATGGTTCAGCTTCTTCAAATTTGTCTTGTGCCTGACTTCTGTAGACCTTTGGTTTAAAAATTCCAGTTGTGCTTCTAGTAACCATATGATGTCTAGCAATCTGTATTGCATTTTGATCCCGAATGTTTAACCCATTCCCCATATCTTCAACTCCAGATTCACCTTGATTGATGTCAACAATTTCTTGATCAATTGGTTCATCTTGATGCACTTCATCATCATTACCTCATTTCACCTATCTCACATTCCACTTCAGGATCTGGTTCTACATCAGGGAAGTCTGTTTTAGGCGGTGCACTAGGATGAGTTATATCAACTGCATTCTGAGGCATTGTTATGTGGCTAGACTCAATGTTAAATGGTAGAAGACTCAGGAGTTTCAGTAGTTTGTGGTTGAGACAACTTGTTCAGGAGATCATATTTGAAAGGAAAGTCCAGTTCATTAAATATCACATGTTTGGCAACATAGATTCTATCACTTGAGCTTAGGCACTTATGTCCTTTGTGTGAATCACCATAGCCAATGAACACACACCTCTGTGAATGAAAACTAAGTTTATGTTTTTGATAGGGTCTAAGACAAGTGTAACGGCACAACCAAAAGTTTTAAGCACCTTGTAGTCGAAATCTCTACCATACAACACTTCATAAGTTGACTGGTGTTTGAGTACAGGTGTTGGTAATCTGTTCATTAGATATGTTGCTGATTGAAATGATTCCCACCAATAATGTAGAGGCATTTGTACTTGAGCCAAAAGAGTTAGTCTAATCTCAGTAATGTGTCTATGTTTCCTCTATGCCCTACTGTTGCACAAAAGTATAAGGAAAAGAGTGCCTAAGTTCAATCCCAGATTCTAAGGTAATTTTATTGAAATTTCCGAACTCTCCTCCTCAGTCAAATTGTAACGTTTTAATCTTTTTTTCAAACTTATTTTCTACCAGATTTTTGAATTGAGCAAAGATGGTTAGTACTTCAAATTTATGTTTCATAGGGTAGATCCAAGTAAATCTGCTATGATCATCTACAAAGATAATGTACTACATAAACCTTTAGGTAGAATTCATTGGTGCAGGTCCAAGACATCTGTGTGAACTAAATCTAATAGACTTGATGCGTGAGAATATGATGTATTAAAGGGTAGTGTATGAGATTTTGCATATTGACAAGATTCACAGAAAACTGGAATTTCATTAAATTTTGTGAACTTATTATAGGACTTTAGAACTTGACTCAAAACATTATTTGAAGGACGACCTAACCTTCTATGCCACACATCAAGCTCAGACTCTAGCATCTTGACTCCTTTGGTTAACTTATCACAACTGGAATTCACAGTGAAGCAGTTGGGATTATTTTGATAGTGTGACTCTTTTGTTGTAAGTTTGAGTTTAGAACTTGGCAACCTCAGCTCATATAATCCATCCTTAAACATTCCTTGCAACAGAGTCCTCTCGGTTTGTAGATCCTTAACAATATAGCGATCGGAATAAAATTCCATAAACACATTATTATCATTTGTAAGTTGGGAAACACTTATTAAATTCTTCTTAATTGCAGGTACATGTAGCAATTTATTTACTGCAAGAGACTTATCATTAAATGAAAGAGCATGTGCTCTCCCAATATGTGAAATATGTAAAGAATTTTCATCACCAACCAGTAGTCTCTTCTTACCTTCATATTTCTTAATGATATTCAAGTTACCTTTGTCAACTGTGACATGATTACTAGCACCAGAGTCTGCAAATCAAGCTTGATCTTCAAGCATTTTTGGAGAAGCCACATATGCAGTAGGAATCGAGCTGTTGTTATGATGATTTGGGTTGCTAGGTCTGCTGCCCATGTGTCTATCATCATACTTGTCAAAACACCAGCTTACTATGTGATTGTTCAGCTTACAAATTTGGCAAGGTCCACTAGTTTCATTTAGCATTCCTGCTCTACCTCTTTCCTCTTGTCATGCCTCTGAAATTCATGGTCCTGCCACTATAACTCCTCTATAGATTCTATCATTTCCTGAACCTGTTCTTTGGGTGAGTCGTACACTTGACGGCCAACATTAAGCGATGCAAAGTTGTTCGTAACTTGATTCAAATATTCAAGTCTACTTTCAAAGGTCATCAACACAGAAGATAGTTCATGCCATGATATATTTTCCCTGCTATTGATCTGCACTACAATGGGTGTATACTCTTCATTTATTCCTGACAGGACTTGAGTTACAAGATCACTGTGATCAACTGTCTTCCCAACTATCTGCAGATTATCAGCTAATTGTTTGATGGTGGTGAGGTATTGGTCCATGGTCATGGAGCCTTTCCTTGTCCTTTGCAATTCTTTAGTAAGGATTACCACTCTTGACTTATTTAATATACCATAGCTTTCCTCCACTGCAGCCCACAATGTATTTGAGGTGGTGCACCCCTTGACCCTCATTGCTATTTCTGGAGTCATGGAAGAGTATAGCAAGCCCATTAACAGCTGATCAGTTGAGATCCACTTGTTATATTCAGGATTCTGAACTATCTTTCCTGCTTCTTCTCCACTGGTGGTGGTCTATGTAGCTAGGAATTTTGATGGACAATTCTTAGTCCCAAGTAGATAACCTTCCAGATTATGCCTTCTAATTATATGCATAATAATGTTTTTCCATAGCAAGTAGTTAATCATGTCAAGTTTCACGGGTGGAGTTTAGGAAAGATTTATACCAAACGATGAGACTTGATTCACACCAGCTTAGGTGGACGGTGTGGAGCAGACTGATTGCTTGTATTTGCGTTAGCTATAGTAGCTCTGATACCATATCTAAAAACAGAACAATTTTGAACAATTTCTCGGCTCACTAAGTTTCTCATTTCATTCAACTTATATACACGATAACTCTATACAAGCAATTACATATAAGAAAGGAATAGTCTGATTCTATTTAACAAATTTTGCCAAGTGGCTTAACAACCTAAATTCCATTCCTAAAGATAAGTGTGTACACTTCCTTCCACTGTGAATTTTGTTATGCAGTTGGTTTGTAGTTGTGTTGTCATAATGATTGAATTATTCTAACAATGGGGAAAGGAAACGGGGTCGTAACTAGCAATGAAATTAGGTTCGACCCGAGTGACCTTCAATTGCTTTGTCGTGGCTCTTGCTTTGCACTTCAATAGTTGGCTTTTTGGGTGTCGGTGTACTAGTTTGCCCAGAGAACAATTTTCTAGGCAATCTTTCTTCTTGGCCATGAATTGTAGTCCCTTTTTGCTTTCTGTATATGTGAGTTGGGGAGTGAGAGTAGTGGTGGCGGATGACGGGTGAATGGTGGGGTTGGGCGATGACAACAACGAGGTGGTGAATGGTGATGGTGGGAGATAAAGGAGAAAAGGAAGTGAATTTTTTTTTTTTAGTTTTTTTTTTTAATTATTTATTTGTGATTCATTTGTAATTTTTTGAAAATTTTGGAAACATGGTTTTAACTAGTTCTTTATTTTATTTTATTTTATTTGAATGGGAGGTATATTCGTCATTTCGCAGTTTTTATTGAAAAAATAGACAATATGAGAGTATTCCATACTAAACGTTTTAAATATGGACGTTTTGTACTATTTCCAAAAGGTATGTGATTTTCCAGAGTTTCAGATAAGGATGATATTGTTCTATTTAGCTTAATTCAAAATACAAAATAACTTATTTCCAAATTTTTCGACGGATTTTAGTTTTAAATTTTCACTAGCATGCATATTCAAAATTGTACATGCACATAAATATATATTTATTATTAAAGAGATCAAATTAAATTGCAATAAGTTTAGAAAATTTTATTTTTTTCTTCACGAGGGCAACTTAGGTTTATCAATATCATTTTAAATGATGCGTGATTCAAAAATTGGTTAGAAATGTATGTAAAACTCAAAACTAGAAGTATGGGGTTGGTGTGATTTTTCAAATGTAAGATGTATCTCTCATATTGTCTTTTAGTAATAAAATTAATATAAAAGCATTATACTGGGGATTCTCTCCTCACTTTTTTCTCCTCCGAAGAGGAAGAGATTGTTGTTTGAATGATTAATTATTTTGAATCTCTAATTTACTAGAGCCATATTTTTGTTTAATTATAAACACGAAGTTGACGTACTTCAAATTAGGCTTTTCATGATGGACAATATCCGCGACACAACTATTCACACTTTTTTATAGTATAAAAAATCTCGACATCTTGTATTTGACAATAAAATTTCACAATTGTTAGAAAATAGCTGTCATGAATAATAATGCAATGACCATCACATAGATGTTGAAAATTGATTAAACAATCATGCATATTTGTACAATTTGATTGACAACTGCGTGAGCTAGCATGTATCATATATTTATTCATTTGAAAAGCTATTTTTGAAATCAATGACAATGATTTTTTCAACAAATACATTGTTAATCAAGTTGTACAACTAACTTACTTTTTAAATTTGTGCAACTAAGTTACTTCTTAAGCCCCTGTTTGATCTACATTCTTCCCAATTTCAATACTTATTTTCAATCACACATTCTTCAATAAAATAACAAAAATTTTCCTTATTTTTTAACCGCATATTTTCCACCATATCACATCATAAAATGCATTTCTTGTCAATAATGTGCACCAAACACCTCCTCCATAAAACATCAACGGTATAGATTTATGTTCATAATGTTCGGTTGTGTGCCTATAGTTTTGCTTTAACAAAATAGAAGTTTTACAATAAAAAAGTTTTATTTTTATTTTCTTATTAATATTGCATTTATATGATATTATTCATGCAAATAAGACTGTAAATAATCACTTACAATAATATAAGTTGGGTACTTAAGTTGAGAAATTGAATGTAACACAATTTACATTTTGATCATAAATAAAATGTATGAGGGTTGACACCTAGTATTGGAAGGTTGTTATGTTGATTATTTCACCATTGTTGTTCATCCTCATTATAGAAATGATTTAATAGTGGTAATTTTGGAGTGTATTGAATGGACCACTATCGAGTTAAATTTTATAGCATGATCGTGTGAAAAATTAAACTCTATTTGATCGTCGTCGGGTATTTCATTTTAATTATATATGAATAGAGTTCGGTGTAACTTTTCGTCATTTTAATAATTTTTAAATTTACCAATAGATGAGATCATTCTGATTAATCTAACATCTTGGTGACACAAAACATGAGAATGAAAAAAGTCAAGAATACGAACTCGTATCGGACAACGTCGACTAAAAAAATATGTCAAGTGATTACTTAAATATTTTATGTTGAACGCTTATAAATTTGAGTTTAGTGTTTAATGCGAGCTAAATTTCAATATCCATGATTGGTTCACAAGATTGTTAAAGAAAATAATACTTGAGAAGAATATTACAAAAGAATATTACGTCCATCAGCCCATTCGGTCTTAGTTTATGATTTAATTGAAAAGGCATCCACTCAACGATGTAGTCTACATTTTGAAGAATATTACAAAAGACTTAATGTTGATAGCTCTAAGTTTATAAATTAAAAACTGAGTTTTATTTTTATTTTTTAATTCAAATGCAATCAAGAATTTGAATATCAATTTTGGTAAATTATAAATGTATCTTCTTCAATAATAATATAGACGTGAACATCTAGTAAATATCATGAGTGATTGAATTATATAACTTTTTTTTGACTAATTCTTATTACAGTTCCAACATACAACACCAGGTAACTATTGAGTACAATATTTTACAAAAATAAAATAAAATTGAAGAAATAATAGGTTTCTACAACACCTATTACTTTAGTCATTTGGAAAATCTACTTTTATTATACATGTAATGTCAGTGGCGGATCCAGGAATATTGGTGAGCTAGGAGGCCATTTTCGTTAACCGTCGACCGTCGACGACCGCAGTAATGAGATCGTTTAATAATATTTAATTAAATAATATTAAAGATTCTTCAATCAATATATAAATACACTAAAATGTAAAAATCATATACATATAAAAATATAATTCAATGCAATTCCCAAATCACAAAGTACTATTACAAATTTATAATTTCAATAAATCACAAATTTAATTTACAAACCCCAAATTAAAGTTTTAATAACCCAAATTTACTAACTAAATAAACATTTATGACAATTCACAAATCATAATACGAAATCACCAATCAGTATATATAAAATATCAACAAAAATGGTATAAAAATGGGATAAAAGCTTAACAAAAAATAAAATAAAAAATGAAATGGCTCACAGTTGCTGGCGGCAGCAAGGGTGCTGAGCGAAGCAGCGGAGAAAGCCAAACGGTTCATGATTGGTTGGAGTTGAAGAAAGTCGAACAGTTGGCCGGAGCAACGAAGTTGAAGAAAACAACAAGAGTCGAGAAAAGAGAGGAGGGGGACAAGAGAATAGGTTTGAGCAAATTAGGTCCAATACCCTGAAAAAATAACTAATTTGATTAATACCCTATTAATTAATTAAATGATTTAATCATGTATTTAATACGTTCTAAAACTATCAAAATCACCGCCAAAAACCCAAATCAGTTTCAATTTCCCAAACTTCCAGAAAGCTTCCAGAGAAACCATCTCTCCCAATTAATGTCACCGTTCTGCTACACTGGAATCTGAATTCGAACCCAAAGAAGTTCAGGTTTTGGAGTAAGAAGAGTCGTAGATTCATGAAATACTATTTTCTTTCTTCTCCTTATATATATCTGTATTTAAATATTTGTATGTATCTCTATGTATTCAACTTGCCCAAGACTGTTTGCTTTATTCTCCTTCTACGTCTGCTCAGCTTGCTTTGCTAAATGGATTTGTGATTTTTTGGGAAATTATGTGAAATTAGATTTTATTATTTTTGATCTCTGAATCTTGCAATGGAGTTTGGGGATAAAGAAAGAACAAAATGGTTCAATTTTGGTGGAGCTGCTTTAAATAAGGAACTCAATGAATTGTTTAAAGTTGTAGTGGGCTATCATGTGCGAGGAGGTCGTGTGAAACTATTCTAGGCAACTGTTATGCTAAAATCATTCCAGGTTCTAGGTGCATTGGGGTTTATGCAATATGTTTATACAAAAAATTGAAATTTTGTTGATAGAATCAATGGTCTAGTGTGGAGCAAGAATTAGGTTATGGAAGCTCAATTGTTGGTGATCATAGTGACTATGATGATACTCGAAGGGGTGTGGAGAGTACTGAGTTGGATGAGGAATTTAGTGTGATGGATCATTGGACAATGTAGTAGTGGCTGAGTTGGTAGATGATGGTGATGGTAAATTGACTTAAAGATGTTTGGTGTTTTAATCGATGTTTTGTCGATGTAATAACTTAAAGATGTTTGGCGGTGAATGAAGAAAGATGAGGGACGGTAGTTGTGTTACTTTAAAAAAAAAAATTCTATCACTTTATTGAACTGATTCCAATGTTTTAATTGGTGTTTTGTCACTTTTTTTAAATGTTTGTCACTTTTTTTTTTAAATTTCTGTTACTTTTTTTTAGCATGTCACTTTTTCCAGTCGTTTTGTTGAATTTTTTGCCACTTTGTTGAGTGACATACATCATTTTTAAATAAAAGTGACATTGTATATCGTTGTTTAATTAAAAAAGTGACATTATAAAAAAAGCAGCACTTAATTTTACATATTTTTTTTACTTCCAAAATACTTTTCATTTGATTTTTTTTAAAGATCCCTAATTTTAATTGGTTGAGTTGGTAGATGACGGTAGTGATGAATTGATTTAAGATGTTTGGCGTTTTGATCCATGTAATAATCATTTTTAACATTAGTTCTACACTTTGACAACACGATTGAATTTTGACGAATCAATATTCCTATTTTATTTAATAATCTCTTTCAAGTAATGTTAAATATACTCTCATATATGACTTAACTATATTTCTAAAGACTTTGTCAATGAAATTTCCTCCTAAGGAATGGGTTAAAGGAGGGGCAGGGTTAGGACAATGGAACATGATATCCCTTCCTTGAAAACCACTCACAAAGGACTTCTCGTACGATAGGAAGAGATCTTAACTGGATCCAGAATGTCAGGTGTATGCCAACAGTGCAAGGTACTCCTCGTTTATGGTGGAAAATGTATTCAAACGAAGCGCAATGATCCTTGGAGACAATCGTTCTTTTCCTTGAACTCAGTAGTGCTGCTTGAACTGTTTACAGCATTCATATCCTCATGTGACTATTTTATATAGAAATTCCTACTCCTTCGATAGAATCTTCACAAGTAACCGTTTCAGAAGGAACAAAAAATGGACCAAGAATTGCAAAGAAGTTTTCACATTATTTTTTTTTAATCGGAAAAATTAATTATATTGATCAAAACTTGTATATACATATACCGGGCATTCCCGGGGCAGAGCATCAAATATCGATGAAACATAGTGCCAAATACATCAAAACCGGGTATACCCGGAAAAACAAAATAGATACATAACACAATTACACAACTAGCGCTACGACTCATAAAGAACTAAAACATGCGGATACAAAGTAAACATAATATGTGTGTTTTAATCTGTCTAACCACGCTCTCAACTGGTGTGTTAAGACCTTCAAAAAATTTCTTGTTCCTTGCATTCCATAAATGGTAGACAGTGCTCACAAGAGCGATCTTCTTTGCCTTGCTATGCCATGTCGTTCCCTTGCTTCTTTTTTCATCCACTTTAAGGCACTTTGAAGTGTAGACATGGAGCGTCTAATCCCAAGCCATCGTCGAACTTGTTCCCATACTGAGGCAGAAAAATGGCAAGCAAAAAATAGGTGTTGTTCCATCTCCACATCACCATTACAAAAACAACAATTCTGATCAATTTCTAAAAACACTAGTTTGTTTGTAGTAAGCAGTTTGGACTGAACAGCAAGCCAGAGAATGAAAGCATGTTTAGGTGTAATAGCAAAATTCCAGATTGTACCTGACAAGACTGTTTTGGGTCCTTTGTTTCTTAAAAATTCATAAGCCGTTTTGATGCAAAAACTGCCTGAACTTCCCCAACTGTCCAGCCGAAACTGCCCAATTCGAAACTCATTCTGTGCATTCTGGACATGAGGCTGTCTACGTGCATTCTGGTGCTGCCGAAAGGATGCTTCCGTCTGCCCATTACCGTGAGGTTCAGCCTGCGAGCGTGTAATGATCTCACCATTATCATGTAAGTGCTACAGTTCCTGAGTGTTAGGCAGCCCATGATTAAGTACTGGCTGTGAAATCCGTCCAGCAACGTTATTTCCCCCAGTTAGTGCAATCTTATCCCTTAATTCCAGCAGTTTTTTAATCAATGGCGAGTCATCTTTCCTTCCCATGCACTCCAAAAAATTGTTTCCGTGTAAGAAGACATGATTAATCCACCTAACCCAAAGGGTATCCTTTTTACGTTGGATATTCCAAAGAGTTTTAGCCAATAGTGCAAAATTCCATGTGAAGTACAGAGCTTTTGGTTCCCCACCCTCACTTTTTGGTAAGCATGCATTACTCCATGCAATCAAAGGCTTCTTTGAACCCTAAAGGAAATTCCGACAAATAGCTATAATTTTAGAAACCACTGTGGATGGAATAGGTAGGATAGATAGCCAAAAACATTCAACTCCTTGGAGTATTGCTCTAATAAGTTCCGCCCTCCCCGCATAAGATAAGGCAGCCCTAGACCACGCTCCAATGTATGCCGAGATTTTATTAATGAACAAGTCATAAGAACTAACCTTCAATTTTTTCGCCGCAAGTGGAATTCCCAAATAACGGAATGGCATAGATCCCTTAGCCATGTCAGTTATTTGGTGAATATCATCCATTTCTTGTCCATGCACTCCCGCCTTATACAAGTTGGACTTACTAATATTCATCCGAAGTCCCGACATGTCCCCAAATTTATTCAAAACCTCCATCATAATGCCAACTGAGGTAGGGTCCCCTCTAGCAAAAAGCATCAAGTCATCGGCAAATGCAAGGTGAGTAATCTTCAAAGGACCACATTTTGGGTGATAATTGAATTCACTTTCCTCCGTTGCATCCTTTAGCATCCTTGAGAAATATTCAAGGCAAATCACAAACAAAAAGGGAGAGAGAGGATCACCTTGGCGAACACTCCTTTGTCCCTTAATGAAACCATATAGTCCACCATTAAGCCCAATGGAGTATGTAGGTGATGAGATAGACTCCAATACCCATCCAATGAATTTTGTTGGGAAGCCAAGTCCATCAAGAACACCACGAAGAAACTCCCAATTCACCAAATCATAGGCTTTTCTAAGGTCAACCTTAAGAAGGCATCTAGGGGCCAACCTCTTGCAGTTGTATTACCTTAGAAGTTCTTGAGCAAGATGGATATTCTCGACCATACTTCTACCCTCCACAAAAGCGGCTTGAGCTTGAACAATAATAGGCCCAAGCATAGGACTGAACCTAGATGCAATGATCATGGTGATAACTTTATAAAAAACATTACAACAGGCAATAGGCCTAAAATCCCCAACGGAGTTAGAGTGATTTGCCTTTGGAACCAAAGCAATAACCGTGTGATTAGTTTGCTTGAGTAGTTTGCTAGCATTAAAGAATTCCAACACCACATCCATAAAATACTTGCCAACAATTAGTGATGGCAAAAAAACCCGTCCCTACCTGCCCTGCCCTGCCCTGCCCCGAGTAGGGCGGAAAAAACCCGCCCCAACGGATTGGTGGGGTGGGGTGGGATGGGACGAGGAAAGGGTGCCCGGCCCCGAAGCGCCCCAAACCTGTCTCGTGAAGAATAAAAAAAATAATTATGGCTTGGCGGGGCCCCAAAGCACCCCGAACCAACCCCGTGAAGAATTAAAAAAATAATTAATTACAAATTAAAAACAAAAAATAGTTAATTGGAAGTTTTTGAAAAAAAATAATAATAATAAACGGGGCAGGCCCGCGCCCCGAACCCGCCCCGCCCCGACCCATCTAAAGTGGGGCGGGGCACGGGGCGGGACGAGGTAGGGGAATGGCGGGGCGGGGGTACCCCTCCCCGAACCCTCCCCGTTGCCATCTCTACCAACAATGTTCCAGGCCTTTTTGAAAAAGCAAGAAGAATAACCATCCGGCCCCGGTGATTTGTCATCCCCTATAGAGAATAAGACATCCTTAATTTCCTCCTCCGACATGTCTTTAACCAAAGTTAGAGCATTCACTTCTGAGAGCATAGACCCACCCCTCAAGATATCATCACAAATAGGTGTTCCTGGCCTTTCTTTCCCCAGAATGTCACTGTAGTATTTTACAAATTCATCAGCCACTTCTTCCAAAGATGAGATATAAGTATCATCCTCCTTAGAAATTTTAGCTATAAAATTTCTTTTAGCATTCCTTTGAACTATTAAGTGGAAAAATTTAGTACACTTATAGGGACGGGGTGGGAGAGTGGCGGGGGGGGGTGCCCTACCCCGAACCCGCCCCGTTGCCATCTCTACCAACAATGTTCCATGCCTTATTGAAAAAGCAAGAAGAATAACCATCCGGCCCCGGTGATTTGTCATCCCCTATAGAGAATAAGACATCCTTAATTTCCTCCTCCGAAATGTCTTTAACCAAAGTTAGAGCATTCACTTCCGAGAGCATAGACCCACCCCTCAAGATATCATCACAAATAGGTGTTCCTGGCCTTTCTTTCCCAAGAATGTCACTGTAGTATTTTACAAATTCATCAGCCACTTCTTCCAAAGATGAGGTATAAGTACCATCCTCCTTAGAAATTTTAGCTATAAAATTTCTTTTAGCATTCCTTTGAACTATTGTCACCTTTTTAAATCATGTGAATACACTTTTAATAAGATACTCACATTTAGCTTTTTGGAGGTAGAAACTCCTCTCCGCTTCACCCAAGTCCCTAGCCTTCTTCCTCAAATATGAAACTTTGCATTGTAGATCCTCATTACTTGGATCATCATGTAGCTCCAATTGAGCTTCTTTGAGAGTAGAGGTAGCCATGCTTGCTCTAGAGGATATATGAGCAAAATGTTTATCATTAAACCTTCTCAGTTCTCCCTTTAAAATTTTCAACTTCTAACATAGAATGAATTGTTCCCCTGACCTCACAATCCCAAACATTGTGTACCACTTCAAGAAAATTTTCATGGTTCACCCACATGTTAAAGAATCTAAACGGTCTTTTCTTACTACTATCATTTCCAAAGAGAGAGACAACACAAGGTGAGTGATCCGAGAGGCATCCCAAAGGTAGAAAATTTGCAAGACTATTATACCCCTTTTGCACCTAAATGTCATTCACCATAGCTCTGTCAATCTTATTCCGCTTGGAATTGTTAGTACAAGTATAAAAACACCCAATAGACCGAACATCTGTAAGTCCCACATTTAGACAGACATTTTCAAAATCCCTAACTTCATACGGAGTAACATCAGTACCATTGCTCCTATCATTAAAAAGTAGAGCACTATTGAAATCTACCTAGATCATATAACATCTCCAAGTAGGTGGAAAGGATGCATTACATACCTCACGCATCTGACATCATTACGTGTGAAACGAATTTTTGAGTCAATTGATTGATGATTTTGCTACGGTTATAAACGGTCATACATTTTCCAATGTCATCAATCTTTACACCCATGTTTTCATGTCAATCTTGATATACCTGATGAGGTCACGATAGCTATCCAAGATATTCAAACAAGTCATCACCTTAAATATAAGGTATTGGTGCTTTGGAGAAATAAGTCAGGGTGTCGGTAGTACAAAAGTCCTCCGAGCTTCACCTAATGATCCTTGGATGTTTAAGCTAGGGGTGAAGTATAGCTCCTTGGTGATTCGAGGCATCTACAAAACCTCGATACATTGACTCCCTATTATTAACGTTGCCTCGATAGTCCAGAAGTCATCCAAGTTCTAGCCTATAACTCACAAACTACCTCTTGAAAATATCTTGTACGGAGGTAGGTGTAAGCAGTTCATAGTCTTTGTTTATTTAAGACCTTGATAAGTTATCTGAACCTAAGTTCATAATACTTCAAGTGGTATAATTATCCTATGTGCAAAAGTCAAGTGTAGGTAGGTCATAAGTCCTCGTTTATACAAGGCCTCGGTAAGTCTTCTAGACCAAACTCGTGGTACTTTCAAATGTTGAAGTTAGAGGCCAGCTTTAAGCTCTCCTCACCCAAAACTAGATCTTGGTGTTTCTTTCATTAAAGGTAAGGGATCACCAGTACTCATCTTGGTGAAACCGAATATGTAATTGGGGGACTAGTGTTTCAAAAGAATGTAATATAAATGTTTCTAAGTTGTAAGTCTTAGATGAATAAGCTCACAATTATTTGACGATAAGAACAAGGACAAGAAGTATATCTATAGTGATTTGAGGCTCTCATCGAATCCCTAATATTTATCATATGATCATAACTGGTGCTAAAATCGATAGCAAGCTACAAATCTAAGCCCATGATTTGAAAAGCCTCATCCTCCAAGGATATATTCTATTTGAAGACCAAATAAGGGAGTGAAGGACCTCTTTAGGACTCTCTCCATTAAACCATTGAAGATTATTGATTCACTACTCTATTTGAAGACCCAATAAGGGAGGTGAGGTTGTGTTTACGCCTCTCTCCATTAGTTCATTGATGATTATTGGTTCCCTAATATAATTGAGAGTAATGCTACAGGCCCAGGGTC
>CAIGRM010130189.1:0-12247 GCA_903798335.1 Fraxinus albicans
TGAAGAGCTTGTACACATATTATTCCAGAAATTGAATATTGACAGAATGCAGTTTCGAATTCAATTGAAATTTAAAGTTCCGAACATGAATATCCCCCTACTGATGCGAAAATGACGATTTGCAATGGTGCATTTCTGTTCACACACAAGCAGCCTTGTGTGCAATTACAGATCAATATGATGTTGGAGACCATGAAGTGCGTGTCGAGTAGATCGTTTCTCACCCATAAAAGATGCATTTTGTGGACGTGACGAAGTTGGTGTGAGCGAACTACAAGAGTCACAAATGATTCATAATATGGATGTAAGTTTGGGCGAAGGGAATTCGTATATTGAAAATGAAATTTAGTCGACGGATAAAACCAACATTGAGGAGAATCAGATCTTCTTTAGCAAGAAACAGCTACACACAAGGCTTCGACTGAACGCTTTGACAGAGAAGTTTCATTTCAAGGTTAAAAAGTCGAATCCTAGATCTCTTACTGTGTGTTGTGTCGATAGCATGTGCCATTGGCTTGTGCGAGCTTCGAAGATAAAAACTTCAGACATATTTAAGATTCGAAAGTACATACCTGAGCACACATGTCCTTTAGACTTTCGACGGAATTCACAAATTCATGCAAGAGTGCACTAATTGGGCATCACATAATGCAACGATTGAATGATGCAAACCAACCATACGTTCCTACCGTTATTATCGGTGATATGGAAAGTGAGTTTGGTATACGGATTAGCTATAATAAAACGTGGAGGGGTAAGGAGAAGGGCCTTCAAATTCTTCGTGGTTTACCTGAAAAAAGTTTTCAGAAATTGCCATCATACTGTCACATGCTAACTACTAGAAACCCAAGAACCATCGCACACATTGATCTCGATATCAACAACAGGTTCTTGTACTTCTTCTTAGCATTCGGGCCGAGTATACGTGGTTTTCGAGAGTACATGAGATCGGTAATTTGTGTTGATGGAAGTCATTGGAAGGGTAAGTATAAGGGAACACTATTAGTAGCTGCAACGCAAGATGCCAACATGCAAATATATCCTATTGCTTGGGGGTTGTCGATGGAGAAAAAAATGCATCGTGGTATTGGTTCTTCAAGAAGTTGAAAGATATTATTGATGACTCAAATCAGCTAGTATTTGTATCGAACAGGCATAAGAGCATTACGCGGGCCATTTCGAGGTTATTCCTGCTTTCTCACCACAGTGTTTGCATATGGCATATCGAGAAAAATCTTATTGCTAGGTATACAGTAGTAGCAATGTCATTTTTTTGTTAAAGAGTGCAGCGCTAGCATACCGTCTTTCGACATTCGAGCAATTCATGACACAGATTAGAACAATTTGACCAGTTTTGGCTTCTTATTTGGAACATGCTGGTTTCTCCACTTGGTCACGTGCAAATTTCATTGGCAATGGGTACAATGCCATGACTAATAACAGTGCGGAGTTACTAAATGCAGTCCTTAGGTGACAACAAAGTTTTCCTATAACCTCGTTGGTCGAAAACATTACGTCGTTAATGCAACAATGGTTCTTCGAGAGGAGAAACGCATCTACCAATTGTTATAGTGTCTTAACACCAAAAATGGAGAACGAATTGAGAAAATCGTTTGACGCCGGTGCTACCTTACAAGTACGAAATTTGGATGAATTTGTTTTCGAGGTTGGTGTAGGTGCAGAAACGTATACTGTCGACCTTATAGGTAACACATGCTCATGCCGAGAGTTTCAGATGCGGCAAATTCCTTGTGCACATGCTTCTCGCGCTGCTTGCGTAATCGAAAAATCACTGTATGACATGTGCTCCCCGTATACACCACAGAGTTTTGGCAAGCTGCATACACATAAGTGCTTTACCCCGTCGAAATGGAGTCAGATTGGGTTGTCCCTCATGCCATTCGTTCCATCGAAGTGTTGCCCCCAAATATACGTCGAGCACCAGGTTGCCCTCCTACACAACGTAAACGGTCAAGAACTAAAATGTCGACTAGCAGACGAAAATGTGGCCGATGATGGGGGTCTGAACACAAGAGGCAAATATGTAGGAACCCGACACATTTGAGTAACACGTGCACTTGAATGACGTGTTTTTGACCTTGTTTTGAAATTGAATGCCATTTGTTTTTGTTTTGAAATTGAATGACATTTTTTTTTACCTTGTTTTGAAATTGAATGCCACTTCAATTAACGTGCACTTGAATGTCGTCACCATTTTTGTTGCATTACATGATTTTTATCTTATTTGTTTTCAAATTTTATTTTCTTAGTGTATTAATTGGTTGGATTTCCTTTAATTACTTCATGGCTAGAATTTTCATTATCACTAAAATACTGGATTCGGTAACTGGTATGAAAGAAGCCATGATTGACTCGTTTTCATAAGTCACTAGACATACAAACTGGTAATCACAACAAAAGCATGCCATAACTGTCTGCATGTCGTAGGTGAATGCATATACAAAATGGAGATCACCACAAAAAACTACCCATTACCCATATGAATTTTATGTTACTACATATACTTAAACATTTCACATGCGACGATATACAAAATGATGATCACCACAAAACATATCCGTCATCAGTCGGAATTTTAGAAGTCCGTACATGTACTTTTATTCATTTACGATGATCGCATCTTCTACATATCCTCCACAACAGACAAAGATGACATATCACTGCCATCCTCATCGTCAAAGCTTATGATAATCATATCTTCATTTCCAGCGGGATTCGCTTCAACATTGTTGTCCAATAAGACATTGTGTGCTTCAGGTGGGAGGTTCTCACGATCAACGATACGCTCACCAACTTCAACCGGCTCATCCTCGTCGATCAGATCCGAAAAAGGAATTGGATGGAGGTAAATCCTACGGGAACGGTTCCCCGGTTGAGGGACATATGGAACGAAGACATTGATTTCGTCATCGTCATCCAAGTCTATGACGATTGGGTTGTCCGCGGATGACCCGATGGGGGATAAGGCAACAGGAACATCAATATGAGGAATTTTTGTTGTTGGCGAAGGCATAATGGATGGAAGAACAAATGTAACGCTAGTAAGTTGTTGAGAAAAATCAAGTGTGCAATTTGAAGTCAAGGCCATTCTTTTATAGTGGACTATTGGACGTTATTCAATGCATTAAAAGTGTTCAGACCAACTCAACCAGTTTGTATTTACGCCCAATTGATGCTTTATCACATCACATAGTGTATGGAGTGGACTAGTGGTTGGAGTCATAAAAGAACCATTAAAAATGAAGCTAATGAATTCATGAAACAGTGGAATAATCTTACACATTTTCAGACCCTTTGTGCGCAACTGACGGGAATATGTAACTTACATTGTTCTCGAGATCTGGTAAGTTGTTATCGACATTTGCATTCAGACAATCTCGACACCTAAGCATTTCTATTTGTCTACAACGACATTTGGATGAAAACAGAAAAATTCTCTACATTTCATACATTTATAGACATTTGAAGTGTCATTCTCGACATTGAGCACCTGTGAATCTCGACGGTAGACATTTGAAATGTCTAGAACGACATTTGGTCGAAAAAATGAGAATTCGCTAGTAATCTTTGCTCACATAATGAAAAAACATAACATGCTATTAAAATGTAAATCATAAACGTGCATAGACTTAAAGTTCAAATCCAATCACCATCCTTTATAGTAAAAGTTAACGATCAGCCTCTCAAAAATGGATGGGCGACGAAATCATGGCAACGGTTAAATACTCGAACTACATGGACATACCACTTATACAATCACCATTATATTCCATCAACCAAAATACTGGACCAGATATTGTACACATACTACGCATTCCGCTTACCTCTCTTGCGACCAGATCGGGTGAACGGTGTCTTCGTGTTTGCACTAGGCAACATTGTGTACCCAATTTCTGTAGCAGCTTCATGAAATATACGTTGGTTCAAATTTATCTGATCGGTCACATGCTTCCTCAAATCGCGGACATGACTTCCTAATTCATTTTAGATACTAGCAAATCTCACGTTCATTTCATCTCTTAACTCACCCAACCTGCTCTCAAATACCTCTCGTTTTTCATTCAAAAGAGCTCTTATCTCATCTACTAATGCAGGCTTTACGTCACCAAGCTCTTCTTCTCCACCTTCTACACGATGCAAATTTCTCAACCGAAGTCCACCTATGTTCCCTATTCGAAATTTATTTCCTCTATTGGTATTCTCGTTGTTCCCTATAACTTCATCGCCATGTGGACAATCTGTGAAATATTATATAATGTGAAAGTGTAAGCGCAAATATGTATGTAAATTGCTCACATGTGTCTTCTCAAAGAAATCTGAATAACGTTGTTGAGTGAGGTGTTCTCGTGCCAGACCACTGCAACATCCTAGGAACGTCGTCACCAATTTTAGTCGAGAATCGCGCTCCCAACTCTGGGATTGCCTCGTACACCCACAACTGCATGACATTTATAAAAGTGATCAATCATATACGGTGGTATGTAACAACATGCGATGAAAAGAAATAAAATGAATACAGACACATGTATACGTGAAAGGCAAGAGGGAATCCGTACAACGTGTAAGTCATTTTGTCACTATCGTTAACTTTTACCAAGTCTGCCTTTCTTCCCCATCCACGTAGTAGTGATTTCATTAGAAGTTGAAAGCATATTGTCCCCCATGGGTAGGTGTTGAAGAAATCCAAGTCGTCAACGATGGAGAGAGAATCAGGATGTATCCCTACATTTCTGTCTCTTGAATTGAATAGACCTTCAATAATGAGTGCCAACCCAAGCTTGTAACGATCGTTCTGGTTGGCACATTTCAAGAAAACTTTCTCCAGGTCGCTACAAGTTACCCGATTTCTATTAGTGAACATTTTGTCCCATAGCCGGGTTTTTTCTAGGATTTTGTCGACTTCAGTACCTATAGGCACAGGACTGCACTTCAGGCCGATGATTAATGCAAACTCCTACACTCCAATTCGTGCAAACCTTTGGTTCACCTTGAATCAAGCCTCAAAACGTTTTCGGCAAACCATCGATCTATTTATCATTTTGTGAATTAATTGACCAGATCGCAACATGTCCTATACAACTCTCCTCAAACATACTCTTATGTTATGAATCGAATTTGTTGATGACAACTGTTTTGTATTTGGTATTGCTAACTTGTGAGATGTGGGCCGGGACACGTTCTTCCTCCTGAATTTTATGTCGGTGTGATGAAGTCATCTACAAATGATAAAGACACACATAAAAGAAATACTATGAGAACGTACGAACAAAATGAAATAATCTAAGAAAAGTAAAAAAAAAAAAACCAATTAATCATTCAAAGTGCTTGCTATGTAATCAAATAGGTACCCATTAAGCATATTGTACAGATTGAAAATAAAACAATAAATTCAAATTGTGTCTCAAAATAAGACAATAATTCCATGAGAAAATAAATATGCATAATATGATGTTTCAAAATCAAGAACAACATGCTAATAGGAGTCAAATGCATCTGTATAATTTGTAAGTTGTTCCGTTCATTTTCTTGATTCTTTTTGTTTTCATTAACTTGTAACTAAATCTTGAGTCTTATTATAAACAAAATCTGGACTGAAAATAAGCTAAATTTCATGCACATTTGACATTTTAAAGAATGAATTGAACTTATTTTTCTTTTGACCTCTTATTTGTCTAAAATAATTATTTGTTCATCAATATTCATGTAATTCAAATGTATTTTAATCAGTGATGAAGTTAGATTCAGATAAATCTTTTGGCAGTTTTCATGGATCGAAATTATATTTCCTGTTGATCTTCATGATATCAATTAATTTCTCAGTTTACAAGTGTGTCAAAGACAAAATTCATTAATTAATTAAAAATTGTTTTTGCATACTTTTAGGGTGAGTAATGGTAGCCACTTAATTGATTAGAAGAATTTTATTAATTTCAAGTCACCCCGCCCTTAATTATCATCAGTTGGCTACACTTCCATTTGTTGGTGTATATTCTCATTTCTTTATTCTCCATTTTAGTATGACTAGACGTGTATCTTAGCATCCTCTTATCTCAAATCTGATACCTTCATCGAATAGACATCAGATTCTGAGAAATCCAGAATTAATAAAAATGGGCTACCTTACATATATATATATATATATATATATATGTTATTTTCAAGCTCAATTATGTAATTTTTTTTTTCAAATTGAGTTCAACTTTCGTGTTTTCTCTATGAAATATGGATTGCAACGAAAAACGGCAAATGATAACATAAAAATCTTTAATAATGAAGAAAATAATGAAAACTTTGCAGAAAACAAATAAAATATAATTTCTTCAAGAAGATTGAAGACTTACCATTACTAGTTAGAGGCACTCTCGAATCTGTGATGTTGGACAATTAGAAAATTCAAAGCAACAAAATATGAAGACTACTGACGACCTTTGACCATGGACAAACGACCACTGACGTCGGCATCCGAAAACTGACGATCTATGTGGACAATTTGATGAGAAAATACGAGGAGCCGCGAATGGGGTTTGAGCGTGAGAGAGAAGGAAAAAGGAAGATCAACGTATTAGGGTTTCTCTCTACTGTATATTCCAATTTGGAATGAAATATTTTTTTTATTTAACTAAGCAGGTCTGGTTAATTGGTTTTTGTGGATCAACGGGTTCAAAATGAAGATTAAGGATATGGTTCTATGTTTAGATACGAGTTTGATTCATATATTGACCTGACCTGTTTTCATTCACATTCACATGACCCAGGCATTTAATGTGGATTAACATTTGTACTTTTTACTACGTGTCAAAATTTTATTGGCCAACACAATTCAAATGATATGGGAAAATTTGAGTTCTAGTGTGGAAATAGAATTTGTTAACAGGGGTATTTTAGTTTTAAAAAATCGAAAATGGACATTGAAGAAATTGTGGACATTTTTGCAAATGACTAGATGAAAATGGACACTTTGTGAAATTTCCACTTGTAGAAATAGAATGTTGAAATAGAATGTAGAAAATAGAATGTAGAAATGTAGAATTAAGAAGTGAATGAAGATTATATACTAGTGTATAAAATGGGTTGTAAAATTAAGATAATAATGTAAAAAATGTAGAAGAGAATTATAGAATAAATGAATGATATTGTTGATAATGATATGTAAATTGTAGAGAGTAGAGAATGAAAGTTTGGAGGGAAAAAAATGTTGTAATGGATTGGGTATTTATAGGAGAAGAAATTAAGAAAATTAGAATTTTTTTTTTAAAATTGGTGACCAAATTCGGTGATCGTTCTGGTCACTGAAAATTCGGTGACCGTTCTGGTCACTTGTTAACATTAATTTTTTTTATTTTTTATTTTTTATAATATACGAGTAGAGCGGCTCGTGGGCTCGTTCACGAGCGACTCGGCGAGCCGCTTGTGAATAGTGACTAGCCGAGCGAGCTCGGTTCGTCTCATCTAGCGAGCCGTCCGCTTGGCTCGTGCTCGCTTTTTAACGAGCCTGAGCGGTTCGTGGGCATGAACAGTACGAGCCGAGCGGTCGAGCCGCTCGGCTCGTTTGACACCACTAAAAATAAGTTTGTGCTAATAACTGTCCCAACATGAGGATCATTGATTTATGTGGTGAATAAATATTTAAATTAATATCCTTTTTTATAAAATTATTTATTAAAAACTTATTTTTAATAATACATTTTATTACATTCATAATTTTTTCTATTTTTTAATCATATATTTTCCAAAAAAATTATTTTTCTACTTGGAAAAATCTCTCCCTTATTTAACTCTATTCATTGACATATAATTTCTAGATTTTGGTTTTCTCAGTAGCACCACTTTATATCTATCTCGACATCTTTCATTTGGTTACTGTTGACCCCAAAAAATGGTTCTAACTCGTCGCCAACAGAAGATAAGAGATTCGTATCTTGGTGAGTCGGACTGCAATATGCTCGAATCTAGCAACTACTTACATTGATCAATCCATGAAAGGAATTTTCCATAGCGTTTTATATGTTGTTGTTATAATTGCTTTTTGCATTAAAAGGGGGTCTGTCGTTGAGTGTAATAGCGAGAATTGAGTTTTACTTTGGATATCTAAACTTGCATTGCCATTTCATGGTGCTACGTATGGCTTTTTATACTAAGTGTAACGAGGAACCTGGCCTGTTGGATGGCCAAGCATGTGGTACATTAGATCCAAGGGGTCCTTATTGACGTCAATCAATGCCATTTAATGTTAAGATCCTCGCATGTGAGCTATGGATCCGATAGCGTATGCACGTAAGGGCGGCGCTTGCGGCTTTGTCTTGTCAATCACTTCACGAGGTTTACTGGGGTTGACTAGTCGCCTCTCCAGGACTAGGTTCGTACCAGGGGCCTCTTCGAAATGGGGTGGGGATCAGATGAAACAATTTTAGATGGATTGGGCCGCGTTACGCGTCGAATCGAGTCGCCCTCTTGTGCATGCCCACAAATCTATGCCATGTGTAATTTTGTCTATTCGCCACATGCTATGTTTAATTTATGATTATTTATGTGGGTAACCTCACTCCCCTAAGTCCAGGTATGATTACTAATATCTTACGTGGACTTAAACATTGTAAGGCAGTTGGACCTGCATCAATAAAGGCGGTTCTCTATAAATTTATTGAAGTATGAGGTGTGACCTCCGTGTCCGGAAGAACCGCAAAAGGGCCGAGCCTTCTGAAAGCCCAAGATTGGCTAACCAAGATGGGGGTGAATACCGGACGGTCAAATATCCGTTATTTTTTGTCAGAAAATTAGAACATTAGAAAACTTACCGTTGGAGCCAAAATCTGGGATACCAGACATCCAATATGCATACCGGACGTTCTGTATGCTATTTTTGGCTCAGAACGTCCTCGTTTCTTACTTTTATCAAATGTAGGTATTTTAGGGACGTTTTAAAATATTTTCCAAGGTATTTGTTATATTTAGAGCATACATGTTTCGATTTTTACCTTTGAAAACATATTTTTTTTAAGTAAAACATTTTGTCGTGATTTTTCGATCATAAGTTCAAAACTTTGAGCTTGTCACGATTCATCGCCAAGTAATGAAATGTTTTACCTTTACATATGATTGTGAAAAGTCTAAGTACTTTGTTTTGAACATCTTGACGTCCACTGCTTGACGGTACTTTGACTTTAGTCTCGATTTTTGATGAGGCATCTTTTCGCGGGTTTTGCCATATCATTCTTCATAGCCTCAATTGATTGATCTTGTTTCCACATCAATCATTTTATGCAAATTCATGTCATCAATTTTATTCATGTGCAATCATCACTATAGACACTTGAAATCAATTTGTTAATAATAAACATAATTTGTTTGTGATAATCAAAATGAGACGTTAACCATATGTCAACAATTTCCCCATTTTTTTATTATGACAAAATAATGATTTTCAATGTATAATTCAAAGAAAATTGATAGTTAATAAAATTGCATACACATATTCCCCCTATCTATTTTGTATATATTCCCCCTGTTTAAATATAAACAGGAAAATCTATTGTATTTCATCCCCCCTTTTGGCATAAGCAGAAAAAGTACGGAACCAAACATGAGGGTGATTTTTGTGTACTAAAGTTTGAACATTGCTACCAAGTTCAAGTTCTTCTCAATGAATGAGAGGTTTTGAAACAGTGATGCGGATATTTTTAATAAAACAAGTGATGTCATCCGAACGAGAAGGAAAATTCATATTTTTATAAAATTTCTTCATAAGTCGTGGATATGCATTTTCCTCTAATGTGCAAACTGATACCCAACCCATGTTCATGAAATATTCTTCTAACCTAAATGCAAGGGCATCGGATGTAAAAGAGGGAAAATCGACGTTTTTACCGAGTAAAATGGATGTCTTCTCGAAGGGATTCGTCGACGTTGTCTCGGTTTTAAAGTCCATTTCTTCGTCGGATGATGGAGGTGGAGAGCGACGAATGGTTTGCTTGAGTCTCTTGCCTTTACCTCGGGAAGTCGACATGTTCAAAGAGATTTGGGGATTTTTGAATTATAGGGTTTGAAGAGGCGATTTTGAGATATCTTGGATTGGGATCTTTGAATAGATGATCTAGAGTGATAGAGAATCTTGTAAAGTAGTAGACTTAAGCGATTAATAGTGTAATTTTGAGAAAAAGTAAGGGGAGAAGTGAGATTTGAAATCTAGGGCTCGATTTTGAAGGGAAATCGATGAATAGTTAGAAATTTAGATTTTAACTTGGACCCAATGTAGATTTAAATCGATTTTGAGAGAAGAACTTGAGAGAATTTGAGCTAGGTGTGAGAGTTAGTGGAGAGGAGATCAATGGTCGAGGAGAAAAGAGAAGAGAAATGGAGACAAAGACAGAGGATTTTGCGACTTTAAAAACTGGAAATATCCAGTACCGGACATCCGCTACCATATTGGACATTCGTTAAAAAAATGCAGAAAAAGTTTTGTTGTACCGGACTCTGGGTACGTCCGCTACATTTTTTTTTTAGAGATGAATTTGAAAGAGATAATAATGAAAAGAAGTGAGAAGTTTAATTTTGAAAGCCATCTGACTCGATAAGACCCAAACTTCGTCGATGAACGTGAATCGATCGAGTGCAACAGGTTTGGTGAAAATATCGGCCAATTGATTTTCGGTGTCAACAAACTCAAGTGAGATATCGCCGTTTTGAACATAGTATCTAAGAAAGTGATGTCTTATCTCAATGTACTTTGTTCGAAAATGCAAAATGGGATTTTCGGATAAATTTATGGCACTAGTGTTATCACACATAATAGGAATATGATCGTAAGATAGATGAAAGTCACTAAGGGTTTGTTTCATCCATAACACTTGAGCACAGCAACTCGTGGCTGAGATATATTCGGCCTCGGTCGTAGACAAGGCAACAGAGTTTTGTTTCTTACTAAACCAAGAGACTAAGGCCCCGTTCGGGAGGGAAGAGCACAGCAACTCGTGGCTGAGATATATTCGGCCTCGGTCGTAGACAAGGCAACAGAGTTTTGTTTCTTACTAAACCAAGATACTAAGGCCCCGTTCGGGAGGGATTAAAAGCGAATTAAAATTGAAAATATGGCCGTTATTGGGTCCCACTCGTCTAATAAAAGTCAACAATAACGGCTATATTTTCAATTTTAATCCGATTTTAATCCCTCCCATACAAGGCGTAAAGAGAAACCAAGAAAGTGACAAGTACCGCTAGTGCTTTTTCGTTCAACTTGACAACCGGCCCAATCGGCATCGGAGTAACTAAGTAAGTCAAAATGAGTTCGTTTAGGGTACCAAAGTCCTAAGTTACGAGTCCCACTAAGGTATCGAAAGATTCTTTTTACGGCTTTGAGGTAGGATTCCTTAGAATTAGATTGAAAACGAGCACATAAGCATACACTAGACATAATATTGGGTCTACTACCGGTTAAATAAAGAAGGGATCCGATCATACCTTGATATTTAGTGATGTCAATGGAGGTGCCTTGTTCATCTTTGTCAAGCTTTATAGTAGAGCTCATCGGAGTGTTCATCGGTTTTAGATCATTTATTTCGAACCTCTTTAACATGTCTAATATGTTCTTGCTTTGATTTATAAAAATGCCATCACAAGTTTGTTTAATTTGAAGTCCGAGAAATTTTTTTAGTTCACCCATCATACTCATTTCAAATTCCATGCTCATATTTTTAGAAAATTCTTCGTAAAGTTGAATATTTGTTGCACCAAAAAGAATGTCATCAACATAGATTTGAACAGAGCATGTCTTATTTTTAGGTTTTGATGAAAATAATAGTGTCCGCTTTTCCAATAGAAAAGCCGTTTGAAAGTAAAAATTTGCTCAATCATTCATACCAAGCTCTAGGAGCTTGTTTAAGGCCGTAAAGAGCTTTTCTAAGTTTGAAGACATGATTTGGAAGCTTATGATTTACAAAATCGGGTGGTTGTTCAATATAGACTTCTTCTTGGATAACTATATTTAAAAATGCACTTTTAACATCCATTTGATAAAGAGTGAAGTTTTTGTGACATGCAAATGCAAGAAGCATGCGAATGGATTTCTAACCGAGCTACCGGTGCAAAAGTTTCTTCATAGTCAATACCTTCTTCTTGATACCTTGAGTCACTAATCTAGCCTTGTTACACACAATGATTCCATTTTCGTCCTTCTTGTTTCCAAAAACCCATTTGGTGCCAATAAAAGTTTGATTTGTTGGTCTAGCTACTA
>CAIGRM010130199.1:0-13871 GCA_903798335.1 Fraxinus albicans
CATTCAACCTTCAAAAGCAGCAGATCATCGACTTGTTTATAATGCTTCTTATACTAAATGTTGTGCAGAAGAGGAGGTGGATATACCTTCCTATACATTTAGCCTTCAAAAGCAGCCTTCGAAATGCCTGTTGTGCAGAAGAGGAAGTGGATATCCCTTCCTTTCATACCTTCTAGCTGAACAGATATATCCAAAGTCAAGTTTCCATTAAAATTTCTAAATACCACTCAAAATATTTCTTTATGCACAGATCAAATGAAATCATAATCCATATAAACGAGTAATTATGTTTTACTTGAATATTTAACTTTGCCTTTCACCCTATTGAAGATTTGAAGCAGCTAAAATGGGCTCCAATAATCACATTGTTTACGAATTTATCCCATATACAAATCCTAATGTCAGTAGCTTGAGAAATGACATTCTATAATCTTCCTTTTTCTCTGATATATGGGTGCTTTAATAAATAATACTAGAGCAAGACAAGTGTGATTGAGAGGGCAGGGACATCTTATGAAATTCAAGATTTCGGTCGGGATTTTGCGGGGGATTTTTAGGATTCTTCATGAAGTTAGGGGCGAATTTGTTTCCTTTTGGGGGCTACACAGAAGCGAGTTCTTAGACTGCTGGGATTTTAACGATCTTGGCCTAGTTGGCCTAGTTTAAAGTTTGTTACGTGCCACGTCGGATTTCCGTCCACCACGTGACACATTCTGTTAGTTGAAGTTCGCGGTAATTAAATGGGTGATGGATGGGTAAATAATTGAATGGACGGGTGAGCAACAAGTTATATTTGATAATTCAATGAGCAAGAAGTAATGCAAACTAAAGTTGGATGAGTATTGATTAAATTTACTTTTTATTATCCAAGCATTTTATGGAACTCGCTATTATTCCGACTAAAAAATACTAATAAATCTACGAGATGAAAATTTAATTTGATATCTTAAATACTAATAGAACTTGGGTCTAATTAGATTAAGCTTCCATTTGATAAATTTATAAATGATTTATAAATAGGAATAATAGAAGCATATAGTATTAGTTCCTTAATGCAGCATCATGTGCTTGCTGGCGGTGGACATTATTTCATTTAATTTGTTTCACTTATCTGAAGTTTCCACATTGAATACCCACTGATAGGAGAGACATGCATAAATTTGAACAGATGCATACACCCAAAGACCCGATGACCAAGCTTAATAATGTAGGTGTTTGTGTGATATGATTTCACATATTTTCCTTTTATGGTAAATGAGAATTGAGAAGTAAGCACTTAGAGATGGGATTGTTAAGATTTGTGATTTCATCTTAAAATGTCAACCTTATTAAGAGGAATATCCCAAACTCAAATTGGTCTATGTTTTTCATTTTTATTCGATGTGTGATTTTATCATTTAACATGTTCCCATAATATGGTGGCTCGTTTAAGCAAACCAATTTTGAAATTCGTGTGCTCAATTTTTTTGAGTCTTAATCGAATCGAATTGCTAGTTGGAGCTTGATGAGCTCTAATACTATGTTAAGATTTGAGGTTTCATCTTAAAAAGTGCTTAATAAGCTCTAGTACCATGTTAAGATTTGAGATTCCATCTTAAAAAGTCAACTTTATTAAGAGGAATAGTCCAAACTTTTATAAATTGGTCTATGTTTTCATTTTTATTTGATGTGGGGTTTTACCGCTGATGGAATCTATTTTGTTGATATTTGAGGAAAAGGAAGAGAAAGCCTATCTAGTTGACACACATTTTTACAGCACATTTAGTCCATTTTCTACCACCACAAGCTTATCTTGTGAAGTGTTGTTTGATTTTAAATCAATTATTAGGCCCCTGTTTGGTACATATTAAAATTTTCATTTTCATTCTTCTACTTATTTTCAATCACACATTTTTCAATAAAATAATATTTTCCATCACATCAATAATTTTTCCTTCTTTTTCAACCACACATTTTCCATCAATCTACTATTCTAAAATACATTCTTCCAAAATAATGTATGACTAATTGTTGTCGCTCTTGAATTTTTCCAAAGCCCATATTTTCCTTTTTAAGTAATTAATGCCCTGTTTGGTGCACATTATTTTTTTCATTCTCATTCTTCTACTTATTTTCAATCACACATTTTTCAATAAAATAATATTTTTCATCACATCAATAATTTTTTCTTCTTTTTCAACCACACATTCTCCATCAATCTACTATTCCAGAAAACACTCTTCCAAAATAATGTGACTCAAACACACGAGGGATAGTTTACCAAAGTTTTTGGTGACTGTCCTTGTTAACTTGAGATTTTACGATCTTCTACCAAATATTTTATGCAGCTTAATGAACTTAGTAGTTCTGTATTTCTTGTGCTTCGACCACAGCCTATGCAAGGTGGCCTTCAAGACAACAAACAAAAGACTAGTAAAAGTTTTGAACAGTACTTCCTGTTATAAAAGAGAATAGAATATGGACCAAGACTGTTTTAATTGTGTGAAGTCTGCCCCTTCCAGCCATTTGAATATTATTCCGAGCTGCAGCTTGCATTCTTGCAGCTATTGTAGCATGATCTCTGCTGGAGTCCACCTAATAATTAAGTTCATATAATTAACTTATTGAATAAAATCACTATGACCGAAATCATTGTTGGGTTGTAAACGTGGGGAGATTTCATGTGGTCACTTGTTTGGCGGATGTCTGATTTTGTGTTTATGATTGAATTGACTATTCGAATCATTTATTTTTAAATGGACCATTGAACTCAGTTCTACAGCAGGGGATGGAGAGCATACCTGCAGAATGAGCACGGGACATCAAGTGAAGCTATGGACTATATGCTAGCTATGTAATGATCTCTACTGTTGCACATTTACATCGGTTATTAGTCTGTTCCTTTTAACGAGCATGATTCTTGCAAGGATGTGCTTATCATCTCCTTTTGTGAATGGATGCACTTCGCCAAGCTTCTAACATATATATAATCTTGGTGATTGAATGACGTTTTATCTCTTCCCCTCTCTTCTCTTCTTCATTTTTTTTTTTTTTGTTTTGATACGCTCTGATATGTATATATATGTATTTTTTAATTTTTTTTTCATATTTTTATATTTTTAAAATTTTTGATTTTAAACTCTTTTGAAACTCATTACTATCGGCTATAGATTGACAAAAAAAATTACTTAATAAATAACTATTGTTATTAATCAATAACTTATTGAAATGGATAATATTTATTGAAAATACACAACTAGAGTTTTAATTTAATTGACAACTAGAGTTTTTTTATTATTGGAAATACACAATAATATTAAATCTTTTAATATTTGTAAACATGTAAAACCATGTTAATATTGATAAATATATTTTTATTATTGAAAAAGATGATAGTATTAAATCTCTATTCTAAAGGAGGATTCAAAATGTGGGATATTGTCGTAGATGAATCTATCATTAGATGAGCAAGAGTTAGAGAATATTATTTTTAATGATAATGAAGAAGTTGATGTTGGTGATGTTGAAGAAAATAAAGTTGGAACAATTAAGGATTAAGATAAAATACATCATCATCATCAAGTTTTTGTTTTAATTTTTTTTCTATTCGCATATCTTAATTTTTTTAAAAAGTTGTATCATCGTAACTGTATCGTATTCGAATTACGTATTCAAATTTCTGCTTCCTAGATTTTAAGTAAAACTTCTTTTTAGAAGAAAGACAAGGGCCTAGCTTTCTGGCTCCAGTAGGATTTAAGCATTACATACTTGGCTCCAGTAGAATAGCATCATTTCTTAGAACTAGAATGTCTTTTGCTTTCTGATATAATTTGTTAGATGATATGAGAGTCTGACATTTTAATACAGGAAGGGCTTTTGGAATTCCTAGATAACGAGTTATTTTCCCTCTGTTGTTAGTGGAGGATGAGTCCACTAATGAAAATGATTAGTCTTCTCAGTAAAATCTTTGAATACAAAATGGTAAGGGGTACATGGCAGCAGTTCATGTCCACACTTCTTGTACACACTGCATCTGTGTACAATCAATAATGTGCTCATATCACTGTTGTTATACCATGTCAATTTAAACAATTATGTCAACAATTTCCATTTTATAGTAATCTAAAGTTTGTTCAACTCATCATTTAAAATTTTTCAGGGGTCTCAGTAAATCTGATCGTCAAGGGAGAATTGATGCCTATGCTGCTATGGTGAGCAATCATCAAAATCATTTTTTGCTATTCTGTTTTTGGCTATAAATTCATATTTACAAAGTATGGTACTACCGGCTGTCATTTGTTAAAATATTTTTTCATTATTTGTAGATGTAGACACACATGGATACATTTTGTGCGTATTGTATTCGTTTCAATACACTACTTTGAGTGAAAGTAGAATTTTCTTATTTACTTTGGTCCTAAAAAAAGATAATTTGTATGTGATGCGTTTCTCTTTTTCTTGATTTCAGAAGGTGCTCGAAAGATATTTCTCGCATTTAGGACTGGGTATTGAACTCGTATTACCGAAGCAGGTGGAACTCCAAAACAAGCTTTGTCAAGGTCCACCAAAAGATGTTGATTTTTTTCCAGAAGAATCCGCTAGTTGATATGTTCTGGTACAAACTTCGTCGGAGGACCTCCACGAGTTTTGGAATCTGTTCATAATATCAAAATAATTTGTAGTACGAGTTTGATAAGTGTTCTGTGATTATTGATTAATGGTTCATTCTACCTGTATCAACAGCCTTGTGCAATAGTAGAATATTAATATAATGTAAAATGATTTATATGATTATAATTATCAGTATGTTCACATTAGTTGCAATTTAGACTCTATTTGGAAAAATGTATATATATAAATGGTTTATATAAATGGATAGAAATTATTGGTGCATAAATGGATAGTACTTGTAGGTTTCATTGAAATGTGTGGTTGAAAATGCAGCTTGAGTTATAAATTTGCTCATCACAGGCTCTATATTTAAAATTTTCAGTAAGGACAGCAAAGCAACACCTTTTTTCATGTCTGGCCAAATCCTTAAATAATGTGATGTTCTTGATACCAGTTCAAGGATGTTAAGGGAACAGTAGATTTTCTATGGAGAAGCTTGACGGTATTATTTATTGTCTGAATGTTTGAAAAGATACTACACATTTGTTTGATTACCATTATTTTCAAAATATATATTTTTCTCTTTTATTTTCAATTATACATTCTTCAATAAAATAATATTGCACTCAAATCCAAACTTTTTTTTTATTTTTAAGTGCACATTTTCCATCGAAATACTATTTCAAAATGCATTTTGAGCAAAAAAAGGGGGGGGGGGGGGGGGGTTCAAGTTGGTTGGTTTGGGTCACATTATATTGTGAACCATGTAAAGAGTGTGTAATTGCATGAATAAGTAGATGCTAACTAGTCAGTTTGAGATCCAATTTGATTTTAGGTTTTTAATGGAAAAGTGTTAATAGTGAGTTGAAATAGAATAAGATTGGTCCATACCGAATAAAAGATTTTTTGTTACTAATTTAAACACGAATCTATAGGATAGGGAAGTTTCAATTGAAATAATTTTGTACCACCCTTGGTTTCATAAGAAGATGGATTAATTTTCAAAGGACCAAAGCTGGGAGACTTGAGGGATGATATAAAGGGGAAGAGTTGAGATGGAGAACAGCCAATTATTCCATGCATTTCACAGCGAAACTGTCGGATTGTAGCAATTAAGATGCGACTCTTCATTTCTAGGTATATTCCCATTCTTATGCTAAAATGGGAAAAGTACAATTATTGAGCGGGATAAAATCTAGAGAATTATTGGCCCACATTAGGCTTTTGAGAAGCCTAAAGGAGCTTGCTCAAAAACTGTTTTTGGATATGCTTGATTAACTTTATTAAAGTAGTTAGAAAGTGCTTTTAGGGAACTCATCAATGTAGATTCATCTAAAAGTTTTTCGAAGGAGAGATTTTTTTAGAAATTAGCTTTCAAACACTAATTAAGTTGAGCTAGATTTCTCAAAAAAGTTATTCTACAAGAAGTAGAAGTCCTCCCAAATGAACACTTTATATCACTAAACACGATATTATACCACAATAGTCTTTTTGCTGCTAACGATACCATATCGAGCAATATTACTTGCAGATGGGCCCTGGAATGAAGAAATTTAAGAAGAAGAATATAATGATGTCAAATCAGACAAGAAGCTGTTATTCCACACACTACAAAACACCCCAACTTCACACAACTATTAAGAGGAGTGTACACTCAATAAATAACACATGGTGTAAAAATGAAATAAACTGCACAAACGTTTTACGTAAAAGAAAGTCTAAATCTTTACTGCTCTCTTTATTGTCTTAATGAAGCTGTTTCTGGCCACTGCAAGATCCTCATTGTAATCATCATCATCATCACCATCAAGCACTAATGGCTTTTTCCTTATGCAATCCACTCTCTTTTTCATACCTTCCAATATCAGAGATGGAGAAGATGGAATTTGGCGAAATGATCTGAAACTCTCTGACCTCGAAAGCTCCCTTTCTTTTCCAACTTTTCCTCGTCTCCCATTCTTCTCTTCAGCACTACTAGTTTTCCCTACTTTTTTGCCATCAGAACCCGATTCATTAACTTTACTTCTCTCTGGTCCTATCTTGTATGGTGGATTCTTTAATGGAGTGTTATTATTGCTTGTATTAGCAACTTCACTCTTTTTCTCATCTTCTTTTTTGTTATTCAACTTTGATTTTCTTGCGTCTATTTCAGCAATCTCTTTTGCTTTCTCACTATTTTCCTCAATCTGATTCAAACACTCTGATTCCTTGACTCTTGAAACTTCGATCTTCTTGTCTGGATATATTAGGTTCAGCTTCCGGATTAATTTCTCAGTCTCACTAGGTTCATTTTCATTAGCTTTTTGAGACTTTAACTCGGTATCTTCTCCTGTATTCTCCAACAACAGTTGAAGCCACTTCTCTACATTTCCTTTCCCGCGTTCCTTTCTACTCTCTTCATCCTCATTTCCATCCGGTTCACAATGAATCGGGAATCGAATGGTGTATATTATCCCTCCCTCTTGTATCTCCAACTTCTCAAGTGCTTCCTCGATTGGTTTATTGTCTGGTGTTGCAACCATGGCTTCATTACATTTCTGAGGCTTCACTATTCGTATTTTGTTATCAATTTCTTGCTCTTTTTCGTCCTTCAGTGGTAAACTTGCTGATGAAGCCCTCTGCTCCTCCTCCAAGAATTCCCAGAGCTCCTTATGTACAGGGACCTTGGACTCGGTTCCTGGCAAGTACAGGAGGGTCTTATCATCTTTACTTGTTAAAGAAGTATCGTTTATTTCCATCTGTAGTCGTGCCTTCGGATCATTTCCTGGCAAATACAAGACGGTCTTAGTGTCTTTCTCTTCGTCTGTGGTATCGTCCATCCTTGATCTTTTCCGTGCCTGATCCCATTCAGGTCTTATCTGTTTCTCCAGTTCATCTTTTTGTTTATATTTCCTGTGAAGATCTCTCTCGGCCGAATCACAGATTGCTTTTTGAGCTTGAAGTCGAGCCAAAAGGGCACTGGTTGCTGCTTGATTCAACCTTACTTGTTCTTTGTAGACAACACTCCTGCATGATGAAAACAAATCAAATAATTCAACTTGATCCAAAATTCATGTCGCATTTCAACTCATAAGGTCTGGTAGTCTCGTCGCCACCCATTTGTCAAAGTTGCAAGTCAAGCGTTTGATGGAAAATTAATCGATCCTACATGTGAAGCGGCTTGTTGAAGACATAATTCAAATAAATAAATTTGTTCCATCTCTAACAAGTTTAAGGTTTTAGATGAGGTACTATCTAGTCTGTTTTTTAATGATCTTATTAATTGAAAAAATTACCACTACAAGCTAGCAAACACAGCATAAAAGAAAAGCACATGGAAGAGGGAAAACACAAGTTTAAGTGGTTCGGCTAGATTGACTATGTCAATGGGAGAGGGAGAATCAAATTCACTAATTAAAACTTCAAACTATACACCCTTTTCACTCTCTCAACCTTTCTTATAGCACAATACACAAGTTCAAAATTTTCCTCTCTTTTTCTTCTCTCACTTTTTCCTTCTTTGTTTATTTACTTCGTTTCTTTGATTTTAATAATCGAACTTAAGCTTTTATAAGAGGTGATGCAATGATATCTAGTTAGGTTTTAATGATCTTACTGGTGCATGGCATCTCGAATCATCTTTTCTAATACTGCTCTGTAGGAGCACTGTGATTCAGCTAGTTGCCGACACTTTTCAGCTCGTCTTCTTCTCTTCATCAGCACCAACTCGAGGTCTTGGATGGTAGCCTTCTCTTCCTCAGTCTTCTGGTGCAATTCACTGACTTCCATATCTAATTTCTGTATTTCTGCCTCCATTTTCACCGTTACTTCTCTCTGTTTCAGAGAATCTCTGGCCATAATAATAGCCTGATAAGGGTTAGTCGCCATGATTTTATCTTGATTTTCCTTCAATGGCTTCAGTTTCTTTGTAGCTGCCACAAGTGATAGAAGACATTAAAAGACATGTTTGGTAATATGGATTGTATAGTGTTGGGTGGAATAAAAAGGAAAAGGAAACTAAAATCTTGTCCATTGTAATGTGTGAGTCTTGTCTAATACTGTACACTAACATGCAAAAAATTGAAGCTTGTGGTATTTGTTCTTGTCCTGTTCAAATGATGAACGAGTGGAGTATTTGATGAATGTGTACTGACCTATGATTGGGGTACTTGATCTTGGTCTTCGATTTACATCAAGTGATTTCAATGGGGTGTCACAAGATTCCCTTCCGGACAAAACAACAGCAGCTGGAGCCAGACCCATTATTTCTTTTGATTCAGTGAAATGCTGAGGGAAAGTGTGGGAATCAAATGTTTGTGAAGCCTTTAGTTCTTCATTTTCACCTTCAGAAAACAACCAAGAAAATGCTCTGTGCCTGGAAAATAAACAATTGTATTCCAGTACATAATCGCCATAATGAATCAGAAAGAAGATGCAAATTAGAGAGGAAAGTTTCCGAATCTTGTATTGAATTTTCTTGGTGATCTGCCATTACAATGTCCTGATTGTTATATACAAAGTAGGAAATAAAGAGTCCTTGGAAAATTCTATCCAAGAAAAAACCGTTTAACAAAGACAGCTCATAGTTGTCTAATTATGATTGAAATCATCAAAATAGCTGCTGTAACTGTCATGCATTAACCGTAATACCTATTTTTGAGAAATAATTATCATAAAAGATTACAAAAACTACAATGGAGAAGAAGAATAGAAGTTTTTTCACACTTCTTATGCACACAAAAAATCGGCCTCTAATAAAATGTTCATATGGTAAAAATATTAGGCCCATTTACGTTCAACTGGAAAAAGTGACTATGATTAGGCTCCTAGCAATTCGAACAGTATCAAAGTAAGATTACCAACCTGAAATCTGAGTTAGATGAAGCAAAGACGGACAAGAACTGGTTAATGGATATGCCGACTTGAAATTCCCACCATGGTATGAGAAACTCCAGCTTGTTATGCTTTTTCTTGCAGACTTGCCATTGTATTATTCTTAGATTGCTTGGAACTGTTAATCCCCCTCCTGCATTTTTACCCGAAAACCACGAGTGAAAGCCCTTTAGAATTTGGTCAGAACAAAAACGAAGACAGACTAAGCCTTGTTAATGGAGTCTATGCAATCATTTAATATAAAAGGTAAATAAATATCCATTACTTGTGCAGGGAAACCAATGATCAATGTCCCATGCAAGAGGTGAAGCAGAGTCAGCATGATAGTACAGAACATTGCCATATGGATCAACTCGAAATATTTCTGGATCAAAACCAGCATTCCTGAAATTTTTTTACTTTATAGAAGAATGAGACACCCTTGTGATTTGATGCTGAAGATCAATCATATCAAAGAGTCACAAGGGGGAAAAAAATAAAGTGATCCTCTTTACCCGAGATGATTAAGCCGTTTCCACAGAAGACCTACAAAAATCTTGGGCTTGGTTGTGGGTATTGCTTTGGGATCAACAATTGGAAACATCTCATCATACTCCTTTGTTCTTGAATCCTGTATCATTTGAGTGTTGGAAATAACAACAATGAAGGGTAGAAGGAGATGAAGATGAAGACACCAAATAGAATGGATTTGCTTGAACACGTAGATGAACGTTGTCCTCAAACGATATTTGCTTCCTCTCAAAATGCTTTTAAGAATTCAAATGGTAAATAGTTCGAAGAATTAATCAAGCCTTATGAAGTACACCAAAGCACAAGTGTTTCTTCAATATGAACATTGTGAAAACTTGAAAGTGAATATGTATAGGAATTTGATAATCTTTCTTTGATTATATGGAATGATTGTATGTAATATTGTGTTTGATATAGAAAGCTATCACCTATTTATAGTCTTTTATCACCACATCTCGAAATGGTCTCAACCATTCATGAAAAGACGGAACTTTTCGTCCAAAAGGCAACGGGGAGTTTTTATGCCCATGCGATCGCATGGCTAGCCTTTTAGCCTCAGTTTTCTGCAGAATGGCCCATGTGATCGCAGACCCAAATAGCCCATGCGATCGCATGGGCAAAATCCAATTTCCCAAATATGAGTATCTACAATTTATTCCCATTTTTTGCCCAATTAAGGCCACTGTCAAATCCAACATTTTGAACAATATATCCAACACTGGGATCGTAAGGCTCAAAATTATGTGATCCAAGAGTAGCTTATATGATATGGGAAGGTTACAATTCTAAAGATACAGTAGTAATAGGCATAAGAAGATATTTATACTTCTTTTTACGTGCCAAAATATGAGATTCAGACTTAAGTGACAAGCAATAAAAGAATCGCTATCGCAATAAGGCATTTAGAATTCCCTTTTCCTAAGAAATTTACAGAGAGTTGAATTTGTGATGCTAAAATCTTGGTAGAGATGGGCGATATTTTAGATAGTAGATTAACATTTCAAATGGTGAAAGAATTGTTTTATGCTCCCGAAGATAGATTTTTACGACTTAATGGTCACGCATGGAGTTCATGTATCTATTTAATGGGGCAGGCAACTAGAGTACAAATTTCTTATAAAATTGAAGTGGAGTCACTCAAGATTCAGTGAAGAATGGCATCAAATAGCCTTCTTGGCAAACATTACAATTTGATTAAGTCCAAGTAAAATGACTAAAAAATCTCAAGATTATACAAGAAAGAATCTTTAGAAGCACTTAAATTAGCTTAAATCATTTAAATAGCTTAAAGAACTGACCCCACCCCACACCACCCAATTCAAGTTTTTTTCAGAATACTGTCAGCTAAAAACCAGTGTATATCATAAAAAGAGCTTAATGGTTCACAATTACCTCTTCTTGTGGTAAAACATAGGGAGTGAAAGTGAATGGAGGGCCATGGCTAAATGGCCCAAAACTCCTGTCCCTGCACAGCTTGGCGTAGGCTATCGGGTAACCAAGCCCTTCGTCAATTGCCATCTCTTCGTCCATGAACATGAGTTCACTCACCATTTCTTGTAAAAATTTGCAGAGCAAAACCCAGCTGGGGAAAAGATTTTCTTGATCAAGAAAGTAAAGAGTTAACGTTCACTTGGGTTTCTTTAAAAGTTCCTGGTGTTCTTTTTTCAAATAGTTGATAGGTAACGGCTATATATGCTGACCCACATTCCACAATAAGTTGTTCGTTAAATTCGTGCTACTCGAAAAGACTAATTTGCCCTCAGTAACTACATGAGGTTGAAACCATAAAAGGATAACTCAGTCAGAAAAAATGGACCCACAATTTTAAACTTTAGATAAGGCTAAACCTTTTTAAAAATTAAAATTTTATTCTAATTCAAAGTCAATAACTAATTTTAATTATACAAAATAAGGGACACACAACTTTTCAGCACACATTTCATCAACTTTTATTAAAATATACTAAAAGTCAGATTTTAATTTCCATCAAACATGAGCTAAATATATATTCATACCACAATTCTTAATTACAATTACCTTAACTACATTTTAATTGCAAGAAATGTCAATAACCTTTTCACATTATCACATTCAAGTCTCAAACTATTTTCATATCATTCTCATCCTCAAAGTAACATAAATTATTCCTGATTATGATTTATGTCCAAGATTTTCTTTATGATAAGAGTAAAAAGACTTAGTTTTCCATTATATTTTAAATAAGAAAAATAAATAATAATACAAAAATGCGATTATATATTTGACCCTCATTTTAAAGGATGTTAACATTATTTTTATATGAAAATCATGATTAAAAATAAGATTTTCTGATTATTTAAATATTAAAAATATGAATATGACGAAGAAAAGAAAATAAGAACATGTTTGGGAGCCATTTGGCCAGCTATTAATACATTTTTTGGTACATAGGACCCACATTTACGGTAATTATTGACTGCACATCTTTTCCACTTATTGGAATTGCCCTTCCGTGAAGAAGAATGAATTTTATGAGGAGAGACACATTGGTAATTTTACATACATTCGGTCAATAATAGCTACACCCCTTTTTGACAAATGTTGTATAACAGACATAATTCGACTAAAATTTGCTCCAAAATGTTGAACAAACAAGCGCTAAATGTGATAATGACCTTTAATGCAATTAAAGTGTGGTGTATTTATACAAAATTATGATGTGAATCAATATTCTTATAATAAAATATTCTACACATAAATTCGGAATCTTTTTACTTTTTAACTACATATTTTTTAAAAATCACTATTTTAAAACTCATTTTTTTCCAATAAACTCTTTTTAATGATTGCCGTATCCCTTTAGATAATTTTGAAACTAAGAAGATAAGATATTACGATTTCTAGCATGATTCTAGTTTGAAAATGGATGAGAGAGAAACAAAAGTTAGTAGAAAGACCCTTTTAGTTTTTGGCACAAAGTGGATGAAAATGTTCCCAAGACATTGGACCGTTATTCGTTTTTGTTTCTCTTTATGAGCCACTATTTCGAAATTCATGTCAAGACTACTAAATTAAAATTGACTTACTAATTTAACAACGACAAATTATATTTTATTCTTAATAAATCTGAAATTATTGTATGTTATATAGTTCATTGCTAATTCTGATTTATGTTAAAAAAGTTTGAGAAAAAATTACTCGTTGTTATTAAAGCGAGAAACAAATCGTTTTAAATGGAATGCACTGAAGATCACTTTTTTTAACATCGTTGAGTAAATAACACTACCTTTTTATGTATACTTGAATATTTTTATTTATCTCACTTTTATGTTTTATATTTGGCATGGTAATAATTGTGTTACTAGAAAGGAGAAGGCAATATTGATTTCAAATTTTAAAATAGCATATAACATCGAAGTTTGGATTGCCGATGATTACGTAATCGTATTGAATTCATTCTTTAGAAATGTTCTAACTTAACTATAGGATTTGAATCCAAAAGAACTATGCATTGGTCATTGTTAATTAGAACCATAATATCTTGATACGAAGTTTAATTCAGATTACATCTTTCTCGTTTGACTTCTATTTTCTAAAACTTATTTTATATTAAATTCATTTTCAATCATACATTTAATAGGATCCAAGATTTTTATTAACTTTTTAATTATATATTTCATCAACTTTTATCAAAATATAATAAAATTCATCTTTTAGCTAGACTAACACCGTGTTTGGTAGCCATTTTCATTTGATTTTTAGAAGAATTCTGCCTGTAACACTTCCTGTGCAGTCAGAATATAATGCACCACTGGGCCACACTAACAAGAAAAAAGGGTCAAAAAATGAATTCTCTTTTGGGCTAAAATGCCTACTAGACACGGGCTAAGCATGAGGAAAGATATTAGTGGTAATTTCAT
>CAIGRM010130215.1:0-10488 GCA_903798335.1 Fraxinus albicans
TTTTTTTTTTTTTTTTTTTGATCTTATTCTTATGTTTTTTTTGTTTTTTTCTTTTTTTTTGATTTTTTGTCTCTTTTTTTTTTTTTTTTTTTTTTTTATGTTTGTCACTTTTTAAATCTTTGTCAATGTTTGTAACTTTTTTTAATCTGTCACTTTTTTCAGTCACTTTCTTGATTTCTATCACTTTTTTAGTGATAAACATCAATTTTTAATAAAAGTGACATTGTATGTCATTTTTAATAAAAAAAGCGACACTTAACTTTAAAAGTGACAGTGTATCACATTTTCATTGTCACTTTTTTTTTACGTAATCAACATGTGGATTGGCCTGAACGTAGTGATTATTTTAAGAACATGATTACTGGTGTTGCACAAATGGATTGTGTTATTTTGGTATTTGTCACTTTTTTTTTAGTTTTGTCACTTTTTTTGAGTTTGTGTCACTTTTAAAAAAAAAAAATTTTAAACAGTATTATTTACTTTCAAAATATGTTTCATATGATTTTTCAAAAGACCCTTAATTTTAAGGGTATTTTAGTACTTGTCACTTTTTTTGAATTTTGTCACTTTTTTTGAGTTTGTGTCACTTTTTAAAAGTGACATTATTTTTAAAAAAAGTGACATTGTGTCACTTTTTCATTTTACATATTTTTTACTTCCTAAAAATTTTTCACATGATTTTTCAAAACATCCCTAATTTTAAGGGTATTTTTGTAATTACCTCTAAATTCATTTGCTAACAGTAATACCGAAACTCATATGAAGCCCACGTGAACGAAGCCGTTACCCATAGACAAAGGACGACCGTCGGCCCAAACCAAAATCACGTGATTGCATTTCTTTATACATTATTGATCATCAATAAACTGGTCAATATGTAACATACGCCAAAAACATAAATTGTTCTTGTCGAATAACAAAACAAAATAGAAAAAGATACTGAAATTTTTGGATTAATAGGGAGAAATGAATCTCTTAGGGTCCGTTTGATTGCAAGGGTAGAAAATGGGTGGAAAGAAATTGAACTCTAGAGAAAGTAATTGTCTAGAAATTGTTTTACATTGAATTGTTAATGAAGTGTGTTTGATTGATATAATTTTCCACCCGAAATTTTTTAAAATTTTGTATCTTTTTGTATTTGTTTGACTTTATTTTATATGGAAATTGTCCATTAAAGTGATAATTTTCTCCCCAATTGATTATAAAATTTGTTTCTATTGCCAAAAATTTAAAAAAAAGAATGAAATTTTATTCCTAAAAAATTATTTTTTTAATCAAAGTTAAGTGTTCGTTTTGTCTTTTTTTTTTTTACATGAAAATTTTCCATTAAAATAAAAAAAAATTTACAATTGGTTATGAAATTGGTTTCCATTGCCAAAAAAATAAAAAAATAAAAACTGGAATTCAATTTTCCCACAAAAAATGTGGAAAAAGAAATTCAAGCAAAACAAGGAAAACAGGCGCGTGAGGTGAGTAGGTGTAAAAGAATTGCCTAGAAAAAAATGCCTATCAAACAAGGCAAATGGGTGGAAATGAAAATCATTTTCCATTTTCCCTAGAAAATCTTGGATATCAAACAGGGCATTATAGTATTAGGACAATTCAGTTTGTGTTTCAGTTTTAAATTTTGGAGTTTATTTTAATTTTCTATTTTGAGGATCTATTTTAAGATTGTTAAAAATGAGTTTGATTTGTCATTCTAAAAACTATTTCTCAAAATAGAAATCTTGAAAACACGTTTGGTTGGGAATTTCGAGAAAATTTTCATGACATTTTATTCTATTAAATTTGATTATTTTGTAAAATAGAATAATTTTATGTTAATATATTATCAATTAATTTGTATAATTTAAAGTTTGTGAATCTTACAATATTTTTTTACTCCAAAAATAAATAATAAATAATAAATTGAGTTGGCAAAATGTAGTAAATATAAAATAAAAATTAATGACGTGGATTGAAATTTTTTTTTTAATCTATATTCATTTAAATATATGTTTTATATAAATAACCACTAAGAGTTTGAACTACTTTTATTGTTTTAGATTTTTCTAGAATTTTATTTTTCCTGAATTTTTATTTTATTTTTCAGAATTTTAAAATTTATCGTCATCATCATCATCATCATCATTTAATTTTTAGATTTTAGATTTATATTTTTATTTTAACGCTTATTTCTCATGTTTTGACCGTTTTCCAGAGTTTTAACTGAAAACACTCAAAAATACATTTTAAGTTTTATGTTCGAAGTTTAATCTTATTTCCGAAAATGTATTTTAAAAGATATCAGACCAAACAAGTTTTAAATTTTTATTTTGCAAGATTAAAAACTGAAAATAGCTCGAAAAAACAAATCAAACTCACCCTTAATTTTTGAGAAATCGATAAACCTTCCTATACAAATGCTATGTTTGTAGAAATAATTAATTGATTCAACACTTTATTTATTCAAGGGTTACTAGCACAAAACGTTCATAAGTTTGATGTTCACTGGACAAAGCATTCTCACCTTTCTTTCTTTCTTTTTTTTATTTTTTTTGCATTTTCACCCATATTTTCACCTTATATTACCGAAATCATCATTTCATCAATTTTTTTAATAAAAAGTTGTAAAATGACAAATATACCATGTTACTTTAATAAAACAAAAAGAAAGATTAAAGAACTAATTGTAATCATAATTTCAAATTGTTAAAAAAATACAAATGAATTCCAAATAAACCATTAAAAATCAAAACAAAAAAACAAAAATCACTTCTTCTTTGCCTCACCCCATCCCACACATCCCATATAGAGGTGGCAATGGGCCAAACTGAGCTTCTGCTCGGCTCGTTACTCGTGGCTCGTTTTATTTTTAAAGATAGACGTTAAGAAAAAAAAAAAGAATATACCGCCTTGGACGAGCTCGCCCCGAGCCGCTGGGCCCATTTGCCACCACTAATCCCATATGTGATTTCAAAGAGACTTCTATGTGAGAAAAACAGCAAGACAGAATATGTCCAATACAAATTAATTAGAAAGGAATTCAAACAAAAAATTGCATTTTTTCTGGTAAAACTTTGCACATGAAAATAGAGAAATAAGGGTGGATTGGGTTACTTATAGAAGAAATATGGCAATTGGCAAGTAACCAACACAAAGACAAAAATGAATCTAAGGAAAAGAAGCCCATATCATGTATGAGTTCTGATGGCGTGCTATGTTTTTTTACCAAACATATTGGGCATGAGAAAATGATGTGTCCATACAAACAAAACTCAATACGAGAAATGTCTGAAGAAGAGAGATGTGAACCCAACAGTGAAAATAATACAAGATATCAATCATTTTCATTAACGATCTTTCCTTCTTTTACTTTTTGACCAACGTTGCAACATATAACATACCTTTCAGTTTTGTCTGAAGAGCAAGAAATTTGTGCATAGAGCCATAATTTGCAGTAACTTGAAATTCTCCTTCTATGTGCAATTCATTAGACTTGTTTTCTCCTTTCACACACTCTTTTTTTCTTTAGTTGGGGTGGGGTGGGGTGGGGTGGGTTGGGGGAAGAAGGTGGGATGATTTTTGTTTTTTAGTTTTGATTTTTAATTATTTATTTGAGATTCATTTGTAATTTTTTTAAAAATTGGGGACTGTTGTCGTGGTTAGTTCTTTATTTTTCTTTTTAAGTTCTTTTTGTTTTATTTAAATAAAAGGGTGTATTTGTCATTTCACAGCTTTTTATTAAAAAAATTTATGAAAATGATGATTTCTATAATAAAAGGTGTAAATATGAGTGAAAATGCAAAGAAATGAAATGTGGGATGTTTTACAAAATGAATTTCAAACGTATGGACGTTTTGCGCTAAAAACCCTTTATTCAATTATGGAATTGATGTATTTATTGTTATAAAAACTTAGGGACTCTCTCTCGCTCTTTTTTTTTTTTTTTAAAGAAATTCCTAAAATGAGCCGGTTAGCCAAAAAGGGTCTTTGGCTCGTCTAAAAATAAGTCTGAGCCGTACATGGGCTGGGTTGGGAGTAGTCGAGCCCATGAGTGGCTTGACCTGACTTACTACCCCTAATGAGACGACACGACACGAGACATGATACATTTTGCCGGCAATTATTTACCTGCAATCTTCCAAACTTATTGCAACAACAAATTTGATTTTTATGAACAAAATTTGTTGAAATAAAATACAGAAAATTGTAATATGGTATCTTGTGAAGATTTTCTGAATTTTGGGCCTCAACAAATTCTCAATGTGACCATTGAATAAAGTAGTACACAACCACGAGCCACCATGTGGTCATGGCCAGAACCTTGGTTTGTTCATCTTTATGGTGGAACCCAATTAAATAAAGGGTCGAGACATTAAATTTATAGAGTGGTCCAAACATAAGTGCAATCATTCAATCTAGATCAAAATTGTTTCCTGTATTAGAACCCACAGACAATGATCCTACGTTAAATCACTTTACACAAAGCATAGGATTTCTTCACGAGGTAGGAAGGCTATTCTTTTCTCTTTCTGGTAAGAATGAACTGAGGATGAGGTAGGCTTTAGAGGCTTTCGCAGACGTATTAAATAAAATGAATCGAGTCGATTATTGCTATCAATTAGGTACCCCATATTTTTTTCGACCAAGAATATAATGAAGGAACGAGGACTTTAGGAAACATGTTCTTGGATTCTTTTGATTCACATCATTATCATTTATTTAATTTTGCATCTCATTTTTGTACATGTTCTTGGAGTTGTCATATATAACTTTCGTTAATTCGTTCCCTAAAATAATGAAAGAGAACAATGAATTTGTAGCATTCTTGTTGAGGACAAACTAGGGTAATGGTATGACTAAATTCGAAGCATTTATGACATATTTGATAAGGTGATAACATAATTAGACAAAAGTGTTGATCTCAATTTTTGCTCAGATGATGCAACTAATAGATTTTGGCTCCACTCACGTCTATGTGGTGTATCCCCTGCACATTTAGACAAATCAATAGAAGCACGTCGCCTTTGCTAGATGTGGGGAGACGGTCACGAGCACTCCGATGATTAAGTCATCAACTTGTATAGGTGTATTTAGGTGGGAGAAGAACGTAAGATGTGAGCCACAGTAGTGTACGCACACTAGGATGTATGAAAGAATGATGAGAGAGCTATATAACTGAGTGTGTAAAATTGTATTACCTTCAAAATTGCACTAAAAGTTTTTATAGTGAAAGAGGTGGAATGGTTACTGTTGGATGAAGAGTAGACTAACAAGTTGACTTGATATGATGTAAGTTACAGAAATGTCACATCAATCAATTAAAAGAGATCTCATACGGAGGATCTTTCAAGGGAGGTGACTCCATGTGCTTGAAACTTCTTTGCTTCAATTTGGTACTACCGCTGATTGTTTAGCCTCACCTCGGTCACGTCGAGTTCAGCTTTTACATGGGGGTTCTATAGAGTGCAATAGGGAAGGTAGGTTAGTGATAGGGAGTGCTGACCTAAGTTCGTTTGTTACGTGGCTGTCACATGACCGATTTTTGAGATCTCGTCAGAAGATGTGTTAAAAAAAAAGCCCAAAACAATCTAGGAATTTTTATTTTTTTATTTGCACTAGATTATATAAATCATTTCGTATCCTCATTTATTGTATGAGACCTTAAGAAATGAAGATATTGAACTATTTTTGAGCTTCCACCAATGGAATTGCATTGTAAATGTTTGAACCATTCGAATTTAGGACAGAAGCAACACTGTGGGTACGTCAAACTTTAGAGGAAATTACACCGAGCCCTATTTTTTAAGTTTTATTTTCAAAAATCAGATCTTAAGTTTGTTTATACAAAAATCAGATAAAAATTTAATATTAATAATATTTTTATAAAATTAAATTAATTTATAAGTAACCCTAATTTCATTCTCTCTACCACTCCACCCATACACCCCCTATTTTGAAACCCCTAAATCACCCGTTTTCTCTCTCTCTGTCTCTCTCTCACTCACCCACTCTCTCTATTCTCTCTCAATAAGTCTTGTTGCACCCACCCAACTTTAGCCACAATCAATGGTGGCTGGTGGTAGAAGGGAGAGTGCGGATGGCGGATGTGGCTGAAATCTTCTTCCGCCACTGTGGTGGTGAAGACAAGAAATCGATTATAGTGTGATGTTTATGTGGTGGTGTGTTGCATATCCACGTAGCAGCAGTGATGGTAGTGTAAGATCTGTATGGGTGGTGGTCCAATGCTAGTGGTACGATAGTGCTGGTGCAGGTGGCGCGATGTGGCTAAAATCTTCTTCCGCCACTGTGGTGGTGGAGACAAGAAATCTATTATAGTGCGATGTTTGTGTGGTGGAGTGTTGCAGATCTGCGTAGGAGTGGTGGTCCAATGCTAGTGGTACGATAGTGTTGGTACAGGTGGCGTGATGTGTGTGGTCGTGAATCTACGTGGTAGTGATGGTGGTGATTTGGTGTGGTGGTGCAGGTGGTCGTGGTGGTTGCACTGCATTTCTGGTTGTGCAATGGTGGTGAGGTGTGGTGTGTTGGATGTGAAGGTAAAGGCGGTGGTGGTGTGCAGCATGTGCTGGATGTGGAGGTGGAGGTGGTGGTTGTTGGTGAGGCGATGGTCAAGTGGTGATAAGGTGGCAATGACGTTGGGGTGGTTTTGGTGGCGGTGGATTGGTGTTGGTGGCAGTGGTGCCTAGTTGGTGTTAGTGGTGGTGATGCCGATCTTGTGATGGATGGTTGGTCGCGGTGATGGCGGCGGCACCAACGATGGTGTTGTGTCGGTGGTGGTCACAAATGATGTTGATTGTGACCAATAAATTGATGGTGTATAACCAATAAAGAATAAATTGTGACCAATAAATATTGTGTGACATACCAATAAAAGTAATATGTGACCTATAATTTGATATTTTGTGACCATAAAATAAGTTGTGTGACTTATAAATTTCGTGATTTGTGATCGATGAACAAATTGTGACTTTTAAATTTTTAATTTGTGACCGATAAACTAACTGTGATCTAAATTTTTTTTTGAATTGTGACCTTAAAATTTTTGAATTGTGACCAAATTTCATATATCCATGACATTTATATATTTATTAATAAAATATATAATCGATTAATTAAATCATAAATAAATTTTAATGAAAACCTGATTTTTGAAATTTAAAACCTATATCCTTAATTTTGAAATAGTAATTATTAAAAATCTGCTTTATGTATTGTTCCCCAAACTTTATCATAGAGATGTAAAGGATCTAATGAGTTGGGATAGTAACGGCCACCTTTTAGTGCACGCGGATATAATTTAACTTGTTCATTATTATTATTATTATTATTATTATTATTATTAATTTATGAGTTTTATTTCGATTAGGATTTTTATTAAAATAGATATATTTTGTAAAGATTGTTTCATTTTAAAAGTTTATTTATATTTTTTGTTTAAATAACGAGTTAAGGATTTATTATGAGTTTGTTTATGAATATTAATGAAATCTTTGAAAATTGTTTTTTGATTATCCACTCAATCATTAACTCGTGCACGAATACGCATTTGTAGTCCAGTATTTATGATTTTGCGGTATTGGAGACCGGTCTATGCCGTTAACGATAAATCAAGGAAGTCAAGTCAAAGGCCGTGATGCCTGGATATGGATTAATACAAATCTGCCAACAACTTGAGGCTTTGGCTCAACAAGTGGCCACATTAATTGCCTATCAACTTGAGGCAGGAGGTGTCGATGGGGAACTTGGTGATGGACAGCCATCGGTTATGGGATAGTGTTAGGATTTGTGGTTTTATTTTAAAATGTCAACTTTATTAGCAGAAGTAACACAAACCCTTATACATTGGTCTTTATTTTCATCTTTATTCGATGTGTAATTCTATCCCTTAATATGCCCCCGCAAGATGATGGCTTGTTTGAGCAGACCAATCTTGAAATCTGTGTGCTCAATTTTTTTGAACCTTAATCGAATCGAATCGCTCGTTGGAGCTTAACGGGCTCTGATACCATGTTGAGATTTGATGTTTTATCTTAAAAGGTCAACCTTATTAAGAAAAGTAACTCAAACTCTTATAAATTGATCTTTATTTTCATCTTTATTCGATGTGAGATTCTATCGCTTAATAGATTGGTAGAGTGATAATTGTGAAGGATGGCTATTTAAATTGTTGTATGAATATTTAAATGGAGTCCGACTTCGATCTTTTATGGAACTAATTCAAATGAAGAATATGACGGTCCACTGAGGAGTTCAGTGTCGAAATTCCTTCGAAACAATTTGAGTTTGTAATTGATCGAATTGATGGTGTTGTTCATGGTCATATATAAGTGCTTGTTTGGTAGAGATTTTTGGGGGAAGAATTGATTTTTGAATAGTGATATGATGAGAATTGTGTGGTCGAAAAAGAAGAAAAAATTATTGATATGATGTAAAATATTATTTTATTGAAAAATGTGTGGTTGAAAATGAGTTTTAAAAGAATATATTTTGAAAAAATGTGTGTCAGACATGAACGGAGTAAATAAAAATTGGATGCAAATTGATTTTTGAATAGTGTTATGATGGGAAATGTGTGGTTGAAAAAGAAGAAAAAATTATTGATGTGATGGAAAATATTATTTTATTGAAAAATGTGTGGTTGAAAATGAGAATTGATTTATTGTAGAATTTGAGAATAAAAAACAAACACCCCTAAGTAAAGCACTTAATTCCCAAAATAATTGACTTTCCTTTAATGTTAAGTCATGACTTCAATTTTACAATTATGCTTCTCGAAAAGACATCACGTGAATTGATTCACATAATTGATCAACCAAAGTCTATGACCAACAAGAAGTTGCTTAAGCCGTCAAATTTTGGAAATTAGGAATATTTATTGTTTATTAGATCAGAAATAAATATTAATCCATAAAAGGGAACATTTTATATTTGTATGTTGACGAAAATTTGCTTTTTGGAGAAGTTTAACATTATTGTTTTTCTTGTAGACTTATCTAATAAATTCGACTAATAATTCGGTCCAAGATTTGAGGACGAATATTCTTCAACCCAAAAAGAAGGACGTAGGAGGACGCATTTAATGTAATATTTCATTGTTAGTAAATAAGTCTTTAAAAATTTTAGGAGTTTTCTCGGTTTCAACGGATAGTTATATTTTAAAAGTTGGATATGATTTTTCTCAAAAAAATAAATAGTACGAGTCTTATTGTAAGTAGGAGTTGGCGTGCTCCTGTTCACTCCATTTTCGAAGGGAAATTGGACCGATTATATTTAAAATTTATAAAAACAAAGTATGAAACTACTTGTCAGATTGAAAAAAAAGAATAAAATAAAATTGACTTTAAATCATTTATCATTAATAATATAAAAATTAATTAAATAAGGCAACAAACAGAAACACTCCATGAATCAATATCAATTAATAATGTCATAAAAAAAACTATTAAAAAAACTATTGATCACAATATAAACTATAAAATTTGGATTAAAAACTAATTCTTAAAAAAATTCATTCAACAAAAATTCACGTATAATTTATAATTTGATTATCTTTGATAATCTTTGAGGAGAAGATATTGATTCTGATGTTCTACCACTTTGAAAACAACGAGAAATTTAAGTTCTTACGAAAGATTGAACTAAAAATATACTTTTTCCTATGTTGTTGCATTAAAGCTATAATTTTTCTATTCTTAAAATTATTTAGATTTAAATGTTGATTACCCATTAGGTTTTGTTGTAAAGACTAGTGAGAAGCACGTGTCATGATGTAATTGACTATATAATAGCTTAGATATAAAAAAATTATTTATATCAAGCATTAGTTAAATAAAATTTTCTTGTAAGTTGTTAAATGTTTCGAGGCAAAAAAGCTTCAGTATTGCATACTCATTGTCTTCCTCTTTTTCCTACTAACTTAGTTGCTAAATGTTTCGAGGCAACATTAAAAACTAAAGTAAAAACAAACCACTCTTAAAACAGAAAAAAGAAAAATTAAAACTCCATCTCTCCGCCCAGCACATCTCTCCGTGCAGAATGGAGAGATATTCCTCCTTGCTGCATGGAGAGAAATTCTCCAATTCTCTCCATTTTGAGAATGGAGAGATATCTCTCAAGTTTGTGATACTAATTCACATTGTGATACTAAAATTCTCCATTAACTTTTCACTCATTAGCAATTTTTGGATTTCATATTTAGGATGCTATCTGTGGATTTGCAATTTAGTGAAATGTTCTTAAGATTTGCGATTAATATGATTAATCGCAAAAATATATCTGTGGATTTGCAATTTAGTGAAATTTTCTTAAGATTTGCGATTAATATGATTAATCGCAAAAATGTGACCACAAAATCCAATTGCTAGAATTCAGGATGGCAAGAGAAATTGCAGTACAATTAATCAGAATCAAATACGAATAGCAAAAATATATCCACACAAAACCTAATAGCTACAGTTCAAAAAAAGAAAGAGAAAATTGCAGATA
>CAIGRM010130255.1:0-11250 GCA_903798335.1 Fraxinus albicans
GATCCCACCTGATTTTAGAATTGAGATCTCCAAAGGTAGGGTGTGGTGTAATTTCCACTTTTAAGTATGTATACCGAAATTAAGTAAATCCTAATTAGGGTTAGAGTCGGTAATATGCCGACTTTATGATTTCCTATATTATAGCTAGGTCCCCTTTCCTCTCCATATGTTTTTGGCTTGCCCTATTGAATGTCGATCATTTTTAAGGAGCAAGGAGATGAAGATCCAACTGGTAATATTCACACATACACAAAATGTTTTCCGCATGTATTAATTTCGAACTATCCATTGATATATGTGATTCTTGTTCTTAGCATGATTGTATTAAATAATTTCAATAGAAATTGTATAGTGCAACCCCCACGACTTTCGGGAGAAATCATTGGTCATGTACATCTATATGTAGACACACTAATAACACATCAATGGAAATTTATTGCCCAAGACATGCGATAAGAATGAATATATTCTTTCTATATGAAAGTCAAGCCGGGTTCGACCCTAGCAATACCTAGATTGGGGTGAATATGTGTAAATGCGAAATTAAAAATATTGTCAATTAAGATTGCAATAAGTCACAATAATTAATTAATCTAGATTTAGTTTACATGAATTAAATACCCTATGTTGAATTGTCGATTTGTATGAAATCAATAACGTAAACAATACAAAGAATTGATGATGGAGAAAACTCTTAACTTGTTAAAAACTCCAAGACCAAACCAGTTGTATTCACTATAAAAAAATATGAGCTTACAGTAAGATCAAGTCTAGAATTCTCATTAGACTCACCGACCTAATTCCTGCAATTTCTAAGACCAGTTGGTCAGTGCTTCCCCGCACGGAATCTTCTAGAATTATCTATCTTCCTATTGATTAATCAAGAACTCCTCGTTCTTGTAAATTTCCTAAGCTCCTTATCCACCTTCATAAATATCCAGAATCGCTCAAAGCTATTTAGGAAGTAGATGTTTCGATACAAAGTTTCAATGTTTTCTCCAAAACCCGTATTTGATTGATTTCAAGAATCAAATGATTAATCTCAATGTTTGGATGTGTTCTTGGATCATGAAATGATATTATAAGGATGTATTATAATGATCAAATACATAGAAAAACGTAATGAGCATTGAATATTTACAATATGAGATATTTAGGTAGTATATGATAGATAAAACTCTTGAAAATTGCGAATTAGGGTTTCATGGAAAACACAGACACTTGGCACCAGTCTAGAGTCAAACAAGCTACATGCAGACGACAAGAGGGCGACAATGATTCTATTTTGGACACTTGAGCATCAGTTTGGAGACATGCTAGCGTACTTCTGACAATTTTTTCTTCTTATTCTATATTCGAACCCAAGACTCTCTATCCAACTAAACAACTACCAGTCAATTTCCTTGACATTTACAACTCTTTTAATACAATTTGTTTTTTTATAGAATTGCCAATACAATTTAAAAACTAACACTTTATATTATTGTTTCTTATGAAAAAAAGATACATGTGATTAGCGGCAATGACAACATCTTCATTTTTTGACTTCAGACAATAACCGAATATCCTCTACCCTTTTTTGGACAAATTTTCTTGCAATGCCCAGATTGTCAACTTCGGCCAAAAATAGGATTTAATCCTTTTTTTTTTTCTAAATCCCCTTGCGATCCAAATTGAATCAAAATATTACTGACTTGTGGAAATTGAATCCAAATTGAATCAAACCGAAAATATATATATGACAAATAAAGATTTATGTGGAAAACTCTGAAATTGAAAAAAAATTCACGAGCTGTCAAAGACAGATATTTCATTATATGAAAAATGTGTGCAATTATATAGAATACCTCACACCCCCAAACTCCAAAGCATACCCACCAATAATATCGGACGAGACTATAAAAGATTTCCAAGTCTTAATCCATAAAAATATCACAAATTGGGATAAATATCACACCAAGGGTAAGCCTCTATTTATAGTAGGTATATAAAAGGATGGATTTCTAGTTTCTAATCAATGTGGGATTCTAAAAATCTAATTATATATAAAACACTAAAAGTCCTATTATATTGAAATAGACAAAAGACAACCATGTTTTAATTGGGTAATACCAAGTCAAAATTGTAACCCTGTGCTTCGGCAACGGAAAATGAAAATGTGAATTAGAAGAAGTCGTGAATATCATTTTTTATAATTGCAGTCTTTTGATAAGTTGTGACCTTAAATTTATTGCGTGACTTGCCATTATTTCTGGAAAGTATTAGAACGTTGACCAAAGAAAATCCCATCCACATTTGTTTTGGGACTATGAACTCGTGTCATTTGTCACTCCATTACCCGTGCTTGGGCAATCGCATAGATAAATGAACATGCGAATTATAAGAATATGACTAAATTAATATGAAGTGAAAATGTGAATCCGATCTGACAAAGATAACAAAGACTTAATTGGTCGAAGTAAAGAAATCAAAGAAGAAGCCGATGGCCTTTGTTCTGAAGTTCCCTTTTGACCGAAGCCCTCGCTCTATCCAAAGCTCCCTTTGGCAGCCCTTGTGCCTTTTAGAGGATCTGTATATAATTTTTAGGAATAATTGATGTAATGTTTGTAATAATGAATGCCAAGGTTGTCAGCCTAAGATGTAGGGTGACTGATCCTTTGTCAATGTATTAAATGCATGACAGACTAAGCGATGTGAGACTTCAACTTGAGAGATAAGGCCACATGGTTCTCATCTAACGGCTACCACTTTGGATAGAATTCTAAAAGTAAGCAATTCTTGTAACATTTTGAATCTAATGCAACTCTTGATACTAAAAACCACATTCGATCTTCTCTCTTGCTTATTATATATTTATATACTTGAATTAAGATTATTCCTATTTTAGTTGAGTTGTATGTGATTGTTTGTTTATGTGCAATAATCTTTGATCATATTGCTGGTATTTGAACATTTTTATCTCGTGTAATAAAGCATCTCCCATGTCCATAAACGCCACCCATTTTCGTTAGAATCTCCAGTTCAAACACGTTGGAATTTGCTTGTGTGGACGGGAGTGGGTTCGGCGTCTATTGTCCACCTAACCATTATAAAAAATGGGGTTAATAGATTTGTGCCGTTTGTGGAAAGCCACACATTCAACCATGAGGAACCCGTGGAAAAAGCCAAAAAGGAAATATATTTTTAGAGTTTCTTGCCTTTGAAGAAAATGAGTTGTTCTCGAAGAAAGAACCACCAAATATTCCAAAGGGAACTACTTGTTAGATTCTAGTATATTTCTTGAAAAATGAATATCATTTGCATAGAAAGAACTAAGAAAGTTACTTTTTAAGAGAACGTTACCATGAGTTCTGACAATGACAAATCAACACCTTGGACGGGAAAAGAACACCTCAACACCTTGGACGGGAAAAGAACACCTTGAAGAAGGGGAACTCTCACATGTTGTTCTTCCAATCGTCCATCGATTCGATCAATAGCATCGGTGAAGTGGATCTAGAATAGCTGCTAGACTCACTAGAGAGGTAGCCACAATGGCCGTAAACATGTGGGATATTAACCAGCTGAATATTATCATGCAAGAGCTGCTTATGAATATGCAAAACCAGTGAGGATACCCAATCTCCTTATATGCAGCTTAAGGAAATGCTTTCTTTCACGGCCATCTCCAAGGGAATTATTATCATAGTGAAGAGGAGGTCCAAAGCCAATTGGTTGATTATTAACATTACACCAGGGAAGAAGCCTTTGAAGAGAGGAAAGTTGAGGTTGATACCTCTATCAACTATGCCAATAACCGACCTAATGAGATTCTATTCAACTTTCCTCCAAATTAGGAACCGAAAGACATGTCTCAGAGATCCATAAGTGTTTTTGATAGGTTAAGCACCAGAAGCCCTAGAAATAAGTAGGCTTCACTTCATCTTACGCCTAGAAATATGCTGGAAGGACCATTTCAATTTGAAAGACCAAATGAACATATTTGTGGCAACCTGCCACAGAATTCTCCACTTAGGAATAGATGCCAGAGGAGGCTAAAACATGCCAGGATTCAAGCATATCCATCCGAACCACCTCGGGAACCTGAAGTCAGAGAGGATGAAGATTCCGACGAACCACAAAGGTCTTGCGACCTCGACAATGATGAAAGCTTGCCATTTTCTCAGGGAATTAGGGAAGCCCCTATGCTAATTACGCTTTCTAAAATTCCCAAGTATGATAGAAGAGACGATCCAAGAAAACACCTCAACAGTTTCAAAACCCATATGAGCTTAAGGGGTTCCACTCCCATTGTGAAATATAGAGCCTTCCACTTGACTCTAAGTTGGGCAGCAGAAGTGTGATACACTAGGCTTCCAGAATTGAGAATAAAAAGTGGGCTAAATTTCAAAAAATCTTTCTTTAAGTGCTTAGCAACTAGAAAAAGGACGAATGACCGATATAGCTCCTTCAAGACATGAGGCAGCAATAATTAGTCATTGAAAAGCTTTTTATCTCGTTTCACCGATGAAATGACCTACTATGTGCAACCCCTTCTTCGAAGACCCCTGCCTCGAAAGCTTTATTACAGATTGTCACTTTTGCCTCTCCCTCGCTGCAGCAGTTGATGCTGCCATCAACTTTTCCCCAGTTAGACTTCATGTTGAAGAGGCATAATGTGGTTTAAACTTCTTTCCCCAATGGAAGAGAAGATAAATTTCTCTTGGGGACCTCCTTTACTTTGTTTTTCCCCTTGTCCTTGGACGAGGGTCGTCCCTTACTTTTACTGTCGGGAGCCTCATTGCTGACCCTCTCTACCTTGTACCTCACCTGCTTGTCAAAAACAGATTATGATTTCAACCCCTTCTTCTCGGTCATGGAGGTTGTGACCAGAACGAAAGGCATGTCTGGGCTAGAGTACTTCCTCTTGTTGACATTTTCTGCAAATAGAAAAACAATATAATCAGTATAAGTATCGCTCTATAAGGAGTGAAAATTTCTACGTTACCTCTTTGGGACACCCAACTCTACTTGGGTTAACTGAATGCCATCTACCGATCCTACAAAAGAAAGAGGAAGCGTTAGAATCAAAACTAACTACAAGGAAAAAAAAGGCTAAAGGTACGACATTCACAAACTTTTGGGTAAGATGTTAGAACTGTCATGTGAGGAACCGTGTCACCGTATCACCCTCACACGTCTCCCACTGCATCCTCACCCAGAACCAAGTCTCCTTTCATCTTTTGATAGACGAGGGAAGACATGTGAAAAATGGGGAGTGATCCCTCCATGAACACAAGGAATACCAATCCTTGGGGTCTCCTTTACCAAGGCTAAAAGATGGATTGAAAGACATAGAGGGGCATATCTTCACCGAGGGAAGTCTTTTTCCACAAGAAGTAAGTCCCCACTAGCTGGGCCTAAGCATTAGGGACGAGCTGAGTGGGTGCCAGCTTTTATGACCTAATAACAGCTCTAAGAAAAGGATGAAAGGGCACACGAAGTCCCCTTTCAGAAGGAACTTACTGACAACGACGCATCACTGCCTAGGAAAACAGTCTATTTCATCATGTGAGGGTACTAACAACTCTATGGTGTAGGGTATGTAATACTTCTCCCTAATCTCTACCAGGTCGGAAACAGTTACTTTGGAAGTGATTTTTGCTGCCTCCCAACCTGCGTTATAGTCTACACGACTCTCTCTTAGGTAACACACTTTGACTAGCCCTAATGGTTTGGACAAAGTTGGAGGTGTTAGTTATTGTAACCCCTATCTCAGAAGCGACTGTACTAATATCTACGTCCCCCCATCAGATTCAGAGATAGCCATGAAACTCAAAATTACAGAATTTGAAGATACTTACGTAGTCAAACAACAAAATCACTGAAGAAAAATGGTTGGAGTTCTTGAAAGTGGCTGAAAGCAAATTTCAACAAGTTGAAGAGTTAGAGAGTTTTGAGAGTAAGAAAATTTCTTTTTTGCAAATTAAAGAATCAAAGAGCTAAATGATTTGTCTTTTATAGGAAGAGGTCATCAAACCTGAGCTTTTAGATTTGGATTCTAACTATTCAACTGTCCATTTCAAGTTCAATCTTGGCTACCCGTCACGTTTGTCATTTTGTATTTTACAGTCCAGATCACAATGTCTGACTCACGCGCATCACTATGTCTGTCTTCCAAAAACACGCTCGCAACAGTTATTATTGTTCTTTAAATATGGCGATGATTGAGTATATAGAAAGTTGAACATTTCAGTTGTCTTTCTTTAAAAACATAGATGATAGCAAATGATTTGGCATAATAATTAAGGACGCATTGTGTTCCTAACATTTCAAAAAAAAATGTTTCTTTAGAGTTAATGCATTATAGCCTCAATAAATAGAAGAGGTACACTACCTTAAATTCAACATGAATGGCTTCGGCATGACATTAGAGGTACATAATCAGTTTGGAGCAAACATTCTCGGATAAATAGACCTTAGCTGATGCTCCTAGTCTTCCAAAAAATCAGAAACTTCAAGTATACAGATTTGGACAATACCGTCGATAAGTACTTCATACAAGTCATAAAACTTTACTTTCAATTGTGGTGTTGTAAAAATAACAACCCCAAAATTTATTTTATAAAAGAAGTTTATGAATTACATGAATAATTATGCATAGACCTATGAGACTATTGTTATGCCTCGCCATTGAGGCTCGTGTGAAGACCATGTCATAGTCCATGTAGAGATATAAGTCAGATCTGACAAAGTAAACAAAGACCCAATTTGCCAAAGTAAAGAAACCAAAGAAGAAGAAGCCGATGCTCTCTGTTCTGAAGTTCATTTTTTACTGAAGCCCTCGCACAATCCAAAGCTCCATTTGCTGGCAATTTTTAAGAATGATTGATGTAACGTTTGTAATAATGAATGTCAGGGTTGTCACCTAGGAGTAGGATGGCTGACCCATTGTCAATGTATTATATACATGACAAACTGAATGATGTGAGGTTTCGACCTAAGAGATGAGGCCACATGGTTCTTACCAATAACGGCTACCATTTCGGACAGAACTCTATAAACAAACAATTCTTTTACCATTTTAATCTAATGCAACTCTTGATACTAAAAACCATTTTCGATATTCTTTTTTCCTTATTTCATATTTATGTGCTTGAGTTAAGATTATTCCTATTTTAGTTGAATTGTATCGTGTTTGAACATTTTTGTTTCCTGTCATAGATTATCTCCCACGTTCATAAATGCCATCCTTTTCCGTTCAAATCTCCAGTCAAAATGTGTTGAAATCTATGTGTATCGACGTCAGTGGGCTCGACATCTGTAGTCCACTTAACCATTATAAAAAAGGAGGTCAACAATTACTAGAATCCATTTGTATAGCCTTTAAACTAAAGAGTTCCCTCCAGTAATTGAATTGGTGTCTTGTGGGGCAAATATCTTATTTTTAGATCAAAATTTTTGGTGGCCCACATGGTGCCACAACATATACAAACCAAATAAAATAGTAGTTGTCCTAGATTAAACATGTGTCGACCAGATGAATTGGGCTGGTTAATATCTTATATCTGGACCAAAATTTCTGGCTAGATATTGATGCTTTTTTAGACCCAAAAGATATTTTTCTATGTCAAGAAATTGCTATCATCCTTTCCCTTTTCCAGCCTAAATATTGTACCCCCATCCGTCTCTCTTGATTTTCAGCGGTGTCAATCTCTATTTCCAGTGGTTTATGCGTCCATTTTAGTTCTCTATTTGCATTTCAGCTATCTTTTCTTAAAAAAGTACAAGACAACAAATCATTTGGGCACAATAATTAATGATGCCTTATGTTCCTATTGTTTCAAAAAAGATGCCTCTTCAGAGTTAATGCATTACAACTTCAGCAAATAGCAGAGGTACGCTACCTCAGATTCAACATGAATAGATTCTACAAAGCATTTGAGGCACCAAATCACTTCGAAGCAAACAACATTGGATAAATAGACCTCAGTTGATGCTCCCCAGTTTTCCAAAAAATCAGAAACATCAAGTACATAGCTTCAGACAACACCCTAAATCAAGTATTTCTCGCAAGTCATAAAGCTCTACTTTCAATTGTGGTGTAGTAAAAATAGCCACCCCAATAAAAAAATTTATAAAAGAAGTCCATGCATTACATGAAAAATCATGCATAGACCTATGGGATTATTATTATATCTCGCCGCCGAGGCTTCAAGTGAAGACCATGTCATAGTCTACATGGACATATGAGACGGATCTGACGAAGTAAACAAATACCCAATTGGTTAAAGTAAAGAAATTAGAGAAGAAGCCGATGCTCTCTATTCCAAAGCTCTTTTTTGACTGAAGCCCTCGCTCAATTCGAAGTTCCATTTGGCTGAAGCCCTTGCTGCCTTTTATAGGATCTACAAGCAATCTTTAGAAAAAATTGAGGTAACGTTTGTAATAATGATTGTCAGTGTTGTCAGCCTAGGATATAGGGTGGCTGACCTATTGTCAATATATTAAATGCATGATAGACTGAATGATGTGAGGCTTCGACCTGGAAGATAAGGTCACGTGGTTCTTATCCAACGGCTACCACTTCGACTAGAAGTCTATAAATAAGCAACTCTTGCAACATTTTAATCTAATACATCTCTTGATACTAAAAATCACATTTGATCTTCTCTCTTGCTTATTTCATATTTATGTGCTTGAGTTATGATTATTCATATTTTAGTTGCATTAATGTGGTTGTTTGTTTATATGCAATCATCTTTGATTATATTATCTCCAATGTTTATAAACGCTATTATTTTCCATCGAAATTTACGGTCAAAATGTGTTGGAATTTGCTTGTATGGACGTAAGTGGGCCTTACATCTGTTGTCTACATAATCATTACAAAAAGGGTCAACAATTACTATGCCTTTAAATTGAAGAGTTCCCTTTAGTCATTGAATCGGTGTCCTGTAAGTTTTTATGTGATATAGTTACATGTTGAAATGGTAATTTTCGATCCGTCTTTAATTGGTAGTGTTCATGTTGTGTGGATGTAAGATCACATTGAAGACATAATACTTAAGATAAGATGAATAAAAATCCAATATTATAATTAATTAATTTCTAAAATACCTCACTATAAGAAACTATAGTTTTCCCAACCAAGTAAAAAATAGAAGGTGAAAAGGCTCTTGTATTGACTAAAAAAATGCTTAGTCTATTTGCTGACCAGTGTTACTTGACGAAATGGAAATAGTTAATAAAAATCATCTTTGCCGATCAACTCTTTCTGATATACCAAAAATTATACATTGAAAACAATCTTTACCGACCAACATAATTAGTAGTCGGCCTAGACAAAATATATTTTCCAACTAAATGAATGGGGCCAGCGCATATCTTATTTTTTTGATAAAAAATTTTGGCAGCCCACATGGCACCACAACATATACCAACCAAATAAAGTAGTAGTCGTCCTAGATTAAACATATTTGCCAACCAGACAAAATGGGCTGGTTAATATCTTATGGTCTTTGGACCAATATTTCTGGCTGGATATTGATGCCTTTTTAGATCTAAAAGATCTTTTTCTATGTCAACAAATTGCTGTCATCCTCTTCCTTTCCCTACCTGAATATTGTACCCCCATTCGTCTCTGTCTATCTCCATTTCTAGTGGTTTCTGTCTCCATTTGATATCCTCTATTTGCATGTTGTTATGAACCAATCCGATATCAAGAACATTTTCATATCGCTTGTTGAGAAACATGCCAAATAATTAAAGACGAAAAATACATACAATTTGAAATTTAATGGATTATACAACAATCAAGAAAATTGTGAAAGAGAGAATTTATTATACCAAGAAACAAACAATTGTTTTATAAGATTTTGATCCTCTCAATTATTTCTAAACAATTCTCTCTTATTTCTAATATATTCAACAATGATTTAATTGTTATACTCTTTCTTGAGTCTTTTCTTTTTTTCATTATGAAGTGTCTATACCTTATGGAGTATTTATAGAAAGCAAATCTTGAAGTTGTGGAATCCAAGATGAAGAAGAAGTCCCAAAATCTAAATAAAATGAGAAAATCGCTATCATGTTATTGTTGCAGCACCTAGGCACTACTATTGCAGTACTTAGGCGCTATGTCACGTTCCAAAACATGCTTTTTTGCCATCCAAGAATCCATTTTCAAGTCAAACTCCTAATTATTATTAAAATTCGATCTCCACAACTTAGGACTCTACAAATCTAAGTACCTTAACCTTCCTCAAATCAACCAAATCCCAAATCACACGGAATCCAATCAACCAAGACTTCTAAACCAAGATTAAACAAGCTTCTTTCATGCAAACTCCACATTGACACAAATTCCATAATAAGGAATTAAATCTCCACTCTTCAAATCATTCTCCAACTCTTTCACCATGTCCCAACCAGACACCCCATGCCCCTACCGAGCATACTCAGCAACTGTGAATTACATCCAAGCCCTGCATACCAGCATAACTACCTCGTGCGCCATCCATGCTTGAATCATTCCGTTCACTTCTAGCTCCAGCTAAGTCAATAAACCTACTTTAACGCCTACAAGCAACCCCAACTCCACCTGAGTTGTCTAACCTACTCAAATCACCATGAGAAACACGATCAACAAGATCACAACTAGCTCCACCTGAGCGACTAGAAGGTTTCCCAATATTAGTTTTCTAAATCACCACAAACAACCTGATCTCAACCAACTCCACCGAGTTATTGCTTACCAAACTATTAGCTGCAACTGTTTCCTCCGTGATCGCCAACCCTTCCAACACATATAATCGGGACTTTCTCCGTCCTTTTAACACAACCCGAACACCTTTCTAACTTTCAGAACTCCACCTCTACCGGTACACCTGTACCCTTTTGAATCAAGAACACTCAGAGATCAGATTTATGTTTATACCTGGAACATGTTGAACCTAGTCAAGTATTCTAACCATCCCATTCAGGATCTTGATTTTGACGTTACCAATCCCAACTATTCCACAAGGCTCATTGATTTCCATAATCACGGAACCCCTTATAACTATTTCATATGAAGAAAATCAATCTCGGTTTGAGCACATATGAAAAGTGCAAGATGAATCAAGAGTGTGTTTGGGACACATTCTTTTGAAAGAATGTGTTATTGAATAGTAGATTGATGGAGAATATGTGGTTAAAAATGAAGGAAAAGTTATTGAAGTGATGGAAAATATTATTTTATTGAAAAATGTGTGGTTGAAAATGAGTAGA
>CAIGRM010130257.1:0-25423 GCA_903798335.1 Fraxinus albicans
TTTTTTGAAATAGTTGAAACTCCTATTGTAATTGCCATGAAGTAAGTGGGCAAGTTACAAGATCCAAATTCTATATATACCTCGATTTTTCCACAATTTTCGGTACAAGAATTCATCTGCATACAGTTTAAGTTTTGTCTCTGTTTTCGTTTCTGTTTGAGTCCGGTGGTAATATTGTTCGGGCTCTAACTCAGTTCGTCGGAGTAGTTTCTGTGGTGCTCAGATTCTACTGGTCTTCCGTTGTATCTTGAAAAATAGATGCTCATTTTAAACCTCAAGCACATACGGTGAGGGGGCGAATATGCTTTTAGGAAACTGTGTTCTCACAGGCCTCGGGTTAACCGTTCATTTTTCTACTTTATATTATTGTTTGGTTTTGTTGTAATCCTGTTTCTGAAACCAAAAATTCAGATTAACAAATCGGTGTTGGTCTAGTATTAGTTCACTGGTTATCATATTTTCCTACAATATTTACTAAGTAGGGTAAGACAATAATTAAGTTGGGTTATCGGGTTTACATTGCATGGAAGAACAAACTATTTTTCAAAGATTATAGAATAAAGTAGATAGAGTCCAATCATCATTATTCAAAATAAGGTCATTTTTAAATTCGTGAGAAATGTAGTTATCTTATTTTTATAACAAATCATATATCTTAGACTATTCTTTTGTCATTGAACAACTACTTCTAACTAAATAAAATGAATATTATCCAGAGTGTTTTGTGGAACGCGAGGAAAATTTTCGTAGAATTGATGTTTATGTAACCTTATTTCAAATTTTGCCCTATCTAGTTTACCCTAATTGACCGATCAATATATTAGCATCGATTGCATCATTGACGGTAAGTATTGAACATGAAAATTATATTAAAAAATTCTATCAATTGACAGCAAAAAAATTAACTATTGCAAATGTTGTACAACATTATTGTTTATCCTACAGTGATAAGAAGTGATGTTAAATATTTTACTTATTAGATTATACTCTTGTAAAGTATGTGCAGTGGCTTGTGCAATGTGGCAATGCAAGTTGTTTATAAAAGTCAAACCATCATTCTCAAAATATAATGCTATTAAATTACATATCGATTAAAATCACGAGAATAAGTAGAATCAAATGTCAAAGAAATACTACATCCTTAGTCAAGGAAGAATAACTAATTGCTCTTTAATTTTACCGAATGCAGTCGCAATTTTCTATTCTGTCAGATTTTTGAAAAATCTCCAAGAAATTGTACTTATTTTCGTTGGATAAAGGTGATGATGAGATAGGGATTAAGTAAAATTCGTAAATGCACAGGACGATATGGCATTAGAGATCAGAAATTGAAATTTTTTTCTGTAAGTGGTGTAACGTGAATGCCAAACAAAGTGGGAGCAAAAATAAGAATTTCGAAATTATGAGACTTTACAGTGATTGCAATTAAAACTGTATAAAGCTTGACAGTTATAGAGAGTTGAGACTTGTGTGGAAAACTTGCACCCTTAACCTATATATTTATAGCAGAAAAAATAGTGACAAGGGAGAAAAATAAATTTTTAATGTTCAAATTTCTTTTGGTTGCCCTAGAAATTTCTACTGCCATCAATTACAGTGCCTTAGAAAAACCACTGGATTTTCATCGATGCAAAAGCAACAATAATGAGAAAGACTGGCAAAAAATTCGTTTGGCTCTACCTCGCAAGCCAGCTCGCCTGACAGGCTCAAAGGCGAGCCAGCTCCAGCGACTCACATGAAATATCTGGCTTGGCTCATGGTTGGGCGAGCGAGTCTACGAATAGCTCGTCCCCATTTGACGCAACTAGGCACCAGTAATTGTTAGATCTCTAGTTTTGCAGTGACATACTAATTGTAAGCTTAGTTAGAAATGTATTATTTGCAACATCTCCATCGCTTGAGTTTGCATTGTACCCGTTCTTAATAGTTAGTCGGAAAGGAGACACGTACTAGATCAAGATTAACAATTACTTTTGAGTTCATTATAAGAAAAGATTAACTAATGGTTGCTATGTTGAGAATTTACTAAATCATGCATAGCGGAAAATAAAACACATATATCTTTCAGAGTTGTACCATCAAATAGAATTAGGGGTTGCATCACATTTCGAAATCCTTTAATGCATTGTCTAAGAGTCATGAAAAAAACTTAAAACAATTCTCGCACTCCATCTCAATAAAAAGGTTGAGCCAGTATTTGTTGTTTCCATATTATGGCAATACCTGACCAATTTAGCACAGCTCTCATCGGTCGAGCCCATTAAATCCTCCAATGCGTATTCTTTGGCCTTACAGGCCTTCTCGTAGCTCATGACCACTCCGTACTCTCGATGAACGTCGTTAATGATGTCCGAATGTCTGCAGATCGTATGTGGATTTTAATACTTGTGCATTATCGTCGACCAATAAACCATGCTCAAGTTTGCCTGTGATCATTTCGACGAATTTTCACTTCACAAGTATGTTCTCGTGTATATTCGCGAACTACAAATAACTCATTCATGTATATCTTTGTCGCTCGTAAACGCCAATGACAATTGTCTTCAACTCAAATAATCGTCAACAATGGCTTGTTTGATTTCTTCACTTTGAACTCAAAGTTGTATTTCAGTGCAATTAGGTGCACAGCTTCCTGCAAATATTTCGTTGTTTCAAACAGTTACTTGATATACAAATCCTCATCATTGAGAACCACATGCGAAAATTTAGATAACGGACTCGATCTAGCCCTTGAGCTCCTGCCCCATGCATGTCACTAACGGGATAAAGTAATCAAATTTTCATTTGTAAATTTATTTTCATTATCGTTGTTACAAACTACCGACGAAATTCTGTGCGTAATAGCGAGATTACGATGATGAGCAACTGTTTCGAGAATAACCACATCATCCTCACGATCTATCTCCACTATGTCCCAAAAATTTATTAGCATTGTGATTCCCTCCATCCTAGTCTTCGTGTTCACCTTCGACGATATTATTCCTCACTAAGGTCACACAAAGAGGAGTCATGTGCACATTGTTCAATTTAAGTAGATAATTCACTTTAGCATCAGAAGTAACTTTCATAGGTGGAATCGAAATGGATAAATGCTTGTTGAATTAAAATCTCAGTTTCATATCGTATTGAAAGGGATCGACTTTGGATTGTTTTGTAAATCATGGTACATTTCAGCATGTGATGTACTCGATGTTATGGAAATTGGAATACCACTACATATATCACTTATCCATTTCCATACACATCGATCTTTTCCATCCAATTCAAAATCACTAAAGTAACAAACCGGGATTACAACAATATCTGCATGACGAAACATAATTTTTAATTATAAGACAAAAATAATCAGAAAAACGGCCAAACCACTGGATAACATAAATTTATTCAATAAAAAAAAGTCGAGCTGGATGTGTTAATAGTCGGCCCAGCCACTTGGGTCGGATGTTACATCTAGCTGTTAACGGTCGATTGTTAAGGCTGGTTGAAAATTAACATTGCCGTGAATTTCGTCTGAAAGAATATACATGCAGATGATTTTTTTTTCTTGTTTATGTTTAAAAAAAATTATAGATCTATTAAAAAAATTTATCTACATGTTCATCTATGTCGAAATAAAATTTATCAATTAAAAACGTATACTAATTTAACGAAAACGAAATTAAATATACGTAAATATACTTCCCGATTTGAAGTGATTGATATAAAAAATAATTTCTTATTCAGCATTCAATAAATTTTCGAGATTTTGAGGTTGAAACAGATGAAAAATGAAAGAATTTTTATCTGTGCTGAAATTTACAGATAAGAAAAATTAGCTGTTTTTGAAATTTGAAGTGATAAGTATTTGATTTTTACTTGTTAGTAAAATTGTAGTATTGTCTTTTAAACAAAATAATATTTTATAATTGTATAACATATTTAACGCCATCTTTATCTTTTAACATCCAAAAGGGTAGTATTGTCTTTTAAACAAAATAACATTTTGTAATTGTATAACATATTTAAGGGTATCTTTGTCTTTTAACATCCAAAATGCCATTGTGGAAACAAGAAATTATTGAAAATTCAAAGTGGAAATTAGAGGGTTTGGTCAAACCATTTTTAAAAGTACTCTTTCTTTTATGGATAGATTGCATATATAGTTCTAACTTTGACAAAAGTAGCGATCATGTCCTTAATTAATTTTTTATTTGGATTTTGTCTCTAATCTTTGATAAACGGAAAAGTATGTCCCTCTTAACCATTTTTGTCATCTTTCGTTAAGTAAAAAATGTGACTTCAAAGATGTTCTTTTAATAAAAAAAAATAATCATGCTACTTGTAGGTCTTTTTTTACATTATGTCACGTGGCGACACATAATTGGATGGTTTAAAAGAAATTACTTTCCCACCCAACACTTTTCGAATTCCAATGGAGTGCACAAAGTTGTGAATCCCACATTGTACACTTAGCATTATTAAAAAAAAACAAAAAAACAAAAAAAAAATCACTGCCCTTAAAATAAATAATCTAACCCTGTAGATCTAAAAAAATGAAATAATTAAAAAATAAAAAACTAATCAACTTATCCATCCCATCCCATCACCATCACCATCATCACCACACTATCGACACCTCCATATCGTCATCATTTGCAAAATCAGGGGGATTTTTAAATTTCTGCCGGGTTTTTTTTTTTAAATGTAGAACTTGATTTTCATGCCTTTTCTTGATGATTTTTTTTGGTGTCCTTGTTCCACATACCTCCTTCTTCAACAATCCCTCCTCCGTTAATCAACCAATTGTATATCATATACGTTTCAGGGAGCTCCTTATGACCCGTTTCACCTCTTGATTCTATTTGATTCGTATTGGATTAAATTTAAATCTAGGTAAGAAAAGATATAGAGAATGGATGTTTTGATCATGAAATAGCGAACTCTAGATATTATGTAGTTGTCTAGTTTCCTATGTAGGATTTTTATAAAGAAGGATAATACTTTCGGTAGCTTCTGGTTTAAATGAACATTTTTTTTTTTTTGTTTTTCGGATTTAAAATTATTTTGTGGAGTTTTCTTTAATAAAAAATAGATTGGTGGTATCAGAGCGCTTTGCACATAGAAAATAATCCATCATTTCATTTAAAAGCAAAGCACATTTGAGTTTAATACCACTTTGTTCGAGAGGAGGAACATGGAAGTGTGAATATATAGAAAATCCAGACTTAGGAGAACTTTGCAGATGCATTAACAAAGTCAATCAATAATGACAAGTTTATATAATGCCGATCCTCTATTGGCCTAACAGAAACGTAATTGGCATGGTTGTGTGATAGTGGATCGCATTTATCACAGGTTACAAAATTTACTCGATAAACAATATAAATTTTTTTCTGTTATTCTCTCAAATATGTTGGGAAAAATTGATGTGCATAAATTATATTTCAATAACATACATTCTATGTACATAAAATCAGATAGAATTTTGACTTACCAAAATTAAATATGTAAAGTAGAAACGAAAATGCATGAATATAAAGTTAGTCCAGTCAAGAGTTGGACTCTGTCTCCTTAAGACAATAATACCCTACACTGGTGGTAACAATTTTCGAACATTCGTCTCCTAAAATACAAAGACCACGTCCCAATAGGAACACTCCAAATTATGTAGATTAAAAAACCTACTTATGTTTTGAATTCTCTTTATATGGAACTTGATTCAAAATAAATGCATAAAATTATTTGAAGTGGATATGCATTAATGTGATATTAATGCAAGGATGAAATTAATGAATGAAAATTTCAAACACACGTGATAGTAGTTGAAAGGTTGTGTTTGAAAGACGCAACTCATAAGTTGTGTCTTTATGCAAAGGCAGGTCTTTTCGTAGAAGAAGTCGTTGATATGTTTTTTTTTTTCTAGAAACGTCGCTCGAGCATTATTTACTAAGACCAATTGCCCTCGGTGTGCCTATCAGATGCTCGAGTGTTCAGTAAACGCTCGCTCTCGTGCTTGAGTTCTGCTTGAACGGTCTTCATAATCATGAAATTTCTTAAATTAATTATTTAGTAATTAATATTCGAAATAAAATAAATATTTAGTTTATTTTTACAAAAAGAATGGGCGGACCCACATGGGGTCAAGTAACCCTACAAAAAATTTCTGGTCTTTTTTTTTTTCCTTTGTCTTCTACATTTGCCCTTTCTCGTCATAACTGACCCCACAATAGGAAATTGATATTATTATACCTAACAATTAAAATAAAGGCAATCCAAAGTTTATATTGTTGACTTCTCTCTTTCCATCTTCTTTTTCTTCTTCTTCATCCTCCTCCTCCTCCTCCTCCTTTTTTTCAAGCTTTATTTTCGCTTTCTCTTCATTGTTTTTTATTTATTTCTTTTCTCTCTTTAAGTTCTTTCATTATAAGTCTATCTTAATTAAAAAAGACTTGTTCACTTAATTTCGTTTGTTTTTTCTTTTTCTTTTTTAGTTGTTGCTACTCGGCAAATGTTTACTTTCTATATTTAATTTTAATTTTATTTTATTTGACTAGTTTTATTATATTTTTAAAATAAAATATTCTCCACGCCTTCGTTTTAGGTATTTTTATGCACAAAAAAACAATTGAACATGATTAAAAAAATAAAATATTGATTTGGTGACTCAATTTTTAGGTAGCACGTATTGAGCTCAACTAAAGAATTCGAATCCTAGATAAAGTCATTTATGCAATTCGATAAACTTAAAAATTGTAAATAAATCAAGTAGTAGGGAAAAAACAGTTTCGTTATGTATATTGAATTACGGCAATTCCATTTGTACATAAATGGATGATAATGGAGGTTGACAACCTCTCATATGTATGCGGTCCTCATGTGATTAAAAAATTTCAAAAAATAAAAATAAAAATTGGGCCTCCCTATTGTGAGTGTTCGGTCATCCACATTGTCATCCATTTCGGTACATGTAGCATGACAGATTGAATTATTATATGACATTAAAAGAACGAAATCAATAAGGAACAATTGTATGTATGAGATTTAATATTACATTTTTGTCTTTTTTTGACAAAAAAACTCTTAATTAAATTTTGATCCCACTGAGACTGGATCATAGATTCGCCTCATGCCCTTTTAAGTAAGACCTAAGTTCATGACCCACGGTCCGTGACTCGAGTTGATCGATAGAACGATGAAAACGACACGCGTGTGGACTTTGGACAAAACTGAACAGTATCTAGGTTCTCCTCATTTCAAATACTAATGGTACCACTTGAGGTCAAACCCAAGTCTTAACGTAAGGATTAATAAACGAGTCATAGTTTCCTTCTTTTTTCTATATAGGACAAAGCTCATTTTTTGTTCTTTTATTCATTCAATTAAATTGATTAATGAGACCTACTCGGATATTTGGTCAAAGTTGATCAAAGATCAACCTAATTATAAACCCATTTCCAACAAAATCTATTGTCTATTGATAATTTAATTCTATGCAACTATAGAAAAAATTTACACAAAAAGAAGACATTAGATCTGGACTCAAACACCACTCTATCCCTTCATTTATTTAAATCGGATTAAAGGATTTCAAGAATCCTCCTCAAAAAGAGGTTCAAAAATTTTACTGTTACCACTTGAGACGCTTTGCCAGGTTATTGAGGAGAAATATTTGAACGATTTATTTCTATATTTTGATTTAAGTAGGGTCCTCTAATCAAAGGCAAAAAGCAGTGTTAATGGACAAAGACACTATAAGTAGGTGACTATGAACAATCATGTTATAAATTTCGTTAATGAGGGGGTGTTTGATGCACATTATTGAGGGAAGAATGTATTTTAAATAGTGATGTGAAGGAAAATATGTGGTTAAAAAATAAGGAAAATTTTTGGATATGTTGGAAAATATTATTTTATTGAAAAATATGTGGTTGAAAATGAGTTTTTGAAAAAATGTGGATCAGGGGCTGAAAAACAATTCTACTTGCGAGAGTATGAGATAGAAAATCATATGCTTGCATACTAGCTAAGTTTTTTTTTGTTTGGTGAATATATTTGACTCATACTCTCGAAGAGGATTAACATAATTAGTAACTATTGATTTTTCATATCAACAAGCATTGAATTTCCATAAATATTTGATCTTCCAACCCTTTCCCTCTAATTAATATTGAAGTATCCTTGTTACATATGAATAAAACAAAAGTAAAATTTGTTACGAATTTTTCCATAAATGTGTGATGGTGTGGTTGAAACTAATAAGCTCTTTAATAGAATAATTTTATTTAAAAGTTTAATTCGTATAAATGAAATTTTATATTTATGAACAGCACTACATGCAAATTGAACTTGCACAGTCGGAGTAGTGAAGTTCGTCCTTTATTGACTGCCACATAAGAAATCTGCATATCCTAATCCTAATCCTAATCCAAATGGAAAACAATAATGACGGTAACTTCAGTTTCTTGAATTTTAATTGATTCTCGTCTTTTTTTCTAAGTTTAATTTTTGGGATTTTTTGCTTCTTTTCTTACTTTTTTTTTTGTGATTTTTGTTGATGGGTAAATTCTAAAAAAATGCAGACTGAATTTACTCTTTTTAAAAAAAAAAAAAAAATTTGTTGGATTATGAGATGAAATGATGTTATGCCAAATAAGTTGTGCTTAATTTTGTGTTTTGCTTACCGATTTTGTTCAATTTTGCTTCAATGTGATGAACAAATTAGAGATGAATTGTGATCCTTCTTGTGTGTGATCTTAATAATTTTGCTAAATGTGCCTGCCAATTTTTCTGTTTTAAATTACAGATGAAAGTATTAGGATACCGTAAGAATTTCAGATCCTCCTTCTAATACCATGACATACAGTATAACATAAAATCAGTTTTTTAATATAACTAAGATTACAAACATTGCCAAAAATAACTAAAAATCACTCCACGCCGTTAAGTAGCCAACTAAACTGAAACACGTGCATTGCACGTGCGTCGACTAGTGTATATCTAAAGAGTCTCTTTATTTATTGATCATTATTACTCAAATTTTGAAGATAAAGTGAAAATTTTAGTCCAATTGCTTAAAAGACTACCCTCTCTTGTCATTTTTTTACAAAAGGCCGACACGAAAAAGAAAAAGGCAAAAACATGAATGCAGGATCCAGGCTAGAAAGCAGTCGTTGTCCGAACTTCTGTCCAAATAAATACAGGATAAACACTTTCTTCTCTTTTGCAGTGTCGAGTCATGTAAATCATGTCAAACTTGATTAACCACAGTAACTATCTGTACTATCTCATGTCCATTCGAGTAAATCATGCCTAACTTTTTAAACCATATTTACAATATGTACTTAGAGATGTCAAATGAACTGAACGATTCTCTGTTCGTTAAAAACCGGCTCGTGAGGCGAGCCCATGAGCATCGCCCACAAGCTTGGGCCACGGCTCGTGGCTCGCTACTACAGTGACCAAAACGGCCACTTCCTTCTTTGTTTTACTCAATAAATACTTAAATACATTTTCAAATTTTTTTCAGACACCGACAACAATTCCAACTCTTTTTCACATTCTACAATCTAGAACATTCGCTTCTACCTTCAATGTCAATTATTCAATATCAATTATCACACTAAAAATTTACAATTGCAATCTTATACATAAACTTTCTTTGATTTCTTTGAATTCTTGATTTCTTTCATATCCTTTATTTACTTACTATACTGTCTATACTATACAAATTACACCAACATATTCTATACATTTCATCACAATTCACAAATGGATCTACACTCGTTTGTTGAGCACTTGTTCGGTATCGAAAGAGAATCATCTATGACGAGACAAAGTCAATTTTAGAATAAATTTATCGGTTTCAACGAAGTACTCATTCCCCAAAAAAATTCTGATTTGAATGCTCACAGAAGTAGTAATCCGATTGATTTGGATGACGTTGATGTTCCCGAAGCAGAACATGAGGAATTAGATGTCCCGATACAAGAGGAAAGCGAAAGGGGGAAAAAAAGACAAAATATTGGGATCACTTTAAATTGATTCCAACGAGTCATATGGTCAATGAAGTCGTAGAGTCTAAAGCAGTATATAAATACTCTCAACAACAATTAGCATGGCAAAAGGACATTGATGCCACCTACCTCAAATATCACTACAAAGCATGTGCGACTAAATTTGGTGCCTTCCAAACACAACTAGAATTTGGTAGTCCAACCACCAATTCCACTTCTACTACACTTGCACGTGAATGTATTCAGAGGAGAAAACTTGAACGAGAATAGTGATGTTCGTTGTCAGTGCTGAGTTGCCTCTAACAATAGCGGACAACCAACATTTCGTCTCCTACATGAAATAATATCTTCAAAACAAGGTATATTGGAGTAAGTAGAAACACTTTTCACTCCGATACAATATAATATATTCTTAATACAAAAAAACAATTGATTATCGATTTGCAAAAATATGAGAGTGTTATATTTTTTAACTTCGGATTTATGTGAAAGAATTAATAAAAGAAGTTATATAACTGCAATGCACACTACGTAGATCTACTATGGTGTATGCATACAAAAATATTACTTTTAAAATTATTGAGTTCCCTCATAACGCTAATAAAATATTTAATGTTATTATGAGCATTATTAAAGAATATCATTGTGAGAGTAAAATTCATTCTTTTACATTTAACAACGCTAGTATTAATAAGTCAGTAATTGATAAATTAAGTAGGGAACTGCAAACTAATTTCGGTGGTTATTTATTTCATATTAGTTGCGTGTGTCATATTTTTAATTTAATTGGACATGATGGTTTGAAACATATTAAGAATTAAATTCAAAAAATTAGAGACTTAGTAGAGAACAAGTCCTTGAGGAATTTTGTGCCGAATTTGGGGTGACGAATATGAAAACATTTGTTAGTGACGTATGATATAGATTGAACTCTACTTATTTATTATTAAAAAACATGCAAATGATTTAAATATTTAATAACTGAATTTTATATTAATAGGCATGTTAGAAAAGACGATGACGCTATTTTGAATGAATTTGATTGGTTTTTAGCTTTTAAAATTAAAAAAAAAATGACAATTTTTTATGATCCTACAAATATTTTATCTGTAGTGCACTATCACACTAATTGTATGATACTTGAACGTCTTTATATAATTGCAAGAGTTTTTCATAATACAAAAATGACTCCAATTTCAGTGAAATTATATATTATATGGAATTAAAATTTAGAAAATATAGAGAAAACTTGCCTATTTTATTTACTTTAGCATGCGTCATAGACCCCAATACAATTTATCAGGTACTAAATGTGTAATTGATTAGATTTCAAAAGTTTTAGCTTCTAATACACCTATCGGTTATAAAATTTAGAATAAATTTATGTGAAATGTATGAATTCTATGCCGAACGAATGTATGCAAATATTAGTCGGGTGCCCTCCACACCTACTCTTCCCGTTGATATTGAAGAAGACGACGCTGAAGTATTAAATTTATTTGAAAACATTAATATGTATAGATATGATGCAAGATGTTCTTCTAGTAGTAATATGACTACCACATGTAATCCTACATCAGACGCAAATCCAAATGCATTGCCTGCTAAATTACTTGATTATTTTAATTATAATATGCTTAATAATAAATCAATTAAAAAAGTTATTAAACAAAAAGAATAATTGAATTCTGGCGAAAGTAAGAACGACGATGGTCAATAATTTCTGCGATTGTAAAAGACCTACTAACACCTCCGATTAGCACTATAGTTTCGGAGTCTGCTTTTAGTGAAGATAAGAGAGTTCTGTTCGATGTCAAGAACCGACTAAAATAAGATATTATGGAAGCATTAATGTGCATGAAGGATTGACAAGACACTCATTTCCGACTGCAAGATAAATATGCTGAAATTGCATGTCGTTAGGAAAAGTGATATTTAATTTAACCATATTAATAAAATTTGTTATTTTATAATACTGTTTTTAATTTTTTTAAAAAAAATTGTACATATAACAAGTAGTTCATGTATAATTTTTAAATCCATCAACTCAAAATTTAAGTAACAAGTCTCAAGCCCGAATAAATGATAAGCATTATTTAAAAAAAAAAAAAAGACGCTCGTGAACCGAGCTTGACCCTCAAGTAATGAGCTAAGCTTGTGGGCAATAGGGTCTGCTCGGCCCATTGTCACCTCTATTTGTACTATCTTAATTAGTAAACGTTTACAAGTAATTGAAATTATTAATAAATAGAAGCAAACGATAGATAAATAAGTAATACTTATGACTCACTTGAATATCTTGAGAATTTATAAAGATGAATTAAACATAAACGGCTAATAGTGAATTATTTTTCGAACATAAGATAAGTATGACTTCAAAGCATGAAATTCTTCGCTCATTTCATAACAATAAAAAGATATTAAATGTCCTTATCATTGTGTGTGAATGCGCCTTTTTTTTTTTGACACAGCTCAGAAATCATGAGCAATTTTGTCATAATTATTTTTAACTCGGGAATGACCACGAGGAATATTATATTAAAATTTGATGTTTTATTTTAGAAAATCAATCTTGTTAAGAAAAATAACTCAATCTTGCATATTATTTTGTTTATCCTCAACAAATTGTACGCTTCGTAATCCTCGTGTGATAAAAATTGTTGCATAACCCTTATTATCACTAGCGAAATTCGAGTGTCAACATATATGAAGAGAAATTGTTTTTAGCAAACTCTTTGTTACGATCTCAATCTATATAAGAGCCTTAAGACCCAGAATTATTTACTTTGATTGGATTATTGGAGCGCTAAAATCTTACAAGTAAACGATATCGTAAACATGTATAAAGTAGACTTGAGTCCAATATTGATCACAATGACTAAGTATTCAATTAGTTCCCAACTAACACTAACATTAATTGAATAACATAATTATATATATATATATATATATATGCATAATCTATAATTTATTTGAATTTGAAGATCAATATTCATATTTTGTTTAATAATGTCTCGATTATCCTCACGTTTGACCTGAAATATCCTTATTCCAAATGCGAATATGTGAAGATGCTTTAAATCACAATAACGTTCAATTAGATCATATGAAGTTTCATAAAATCTATATGAGTTTATAATGAGTCTTACCAAGTGTTATGTATTCTATTTCTTCTCCCGAATTTTAATAGAAATCACATATTAATTCAACTAGTGACCAAATAATCTAAAAGTATTATAAGCATAACACTAACAAACATTCAAACCAAACAAACATTAAGTTCATGTTTGGTAGATATTTTTTTAAGAATATAATTTTTTATTTTTTATTTTTAAATGTGGTGGTTAAAAAATTTGGAAAAGTTATGAGTCTTACAAAATTATTTTATAGAGAAAATATAGTTGAAAATAAGTTTGGTAAAAAATGAGTTTTAGAAAATGGGCCAAACTAAGTGTCAAAATCTAGAAATTAACATCAACAAAAAGGGTTCGTGGTTATGCTATCATCTATACAATTATTCGAGCATCATATGATTACAATAACAGAAATGAATCGATTCAACATCATCCAGAATTAAAGGTTTTAAGAAAGATGGAAAACAATCTTGAGTTTCTTCATTAATGATCAATCTTCTTGAATCTCCTTCTTCATCAAACTTCAAACAAAAATATATGAAATTTGACGTAGGATGTGTTTTGTATCAAAAACCACTTCAAAGCACGTAAATATCATGTTTTTAATCTAAGTCTCCTTAGTCTTCCTATAAAAGCTCTTCTCATTGTAATGAATATGTATTTTCTATTCAAGAGCCTCTCCCTTGAATTTTAGTTGACGATATGTAATTAGAGCACCCCAAGAATTAGGTCAAAACATGCGACTTAATTATTTTTTTCAAGTGAAGGTTATATATTTTCTAGCCAGATATACCATGCAATGGCATGATATTGATAGTTGTAGTTGCGATTGCATAGTTGTGTTATAAAACTTGCTGTTAATCATTTCGCGACACTTGCGATATCAACGGTTACACCTTTCAATCGCAAGGTGTCATCTTTAAGTTGGTCCATGGATTTCTTCTTTCATTCAGCTTGAGCCCCATATTATTTGGACTATGGGTGCTTCATCTTTAAATTTTTACAAAATAATCGTCATCATTCCACATTGCTCTTAACTGATCCTATGCAAGATTTGAAAGTCTGTAATTGAGTCCCAAAACATTTTAAATGTTAGATTTAGCTCCCAAAACTTGTTAATCTCTTTTGATTACTTTCTTAATTCTTCTAATTGATCATAAACAATCTAGATAATCTTCAATTGCTCCGAATCAATTCCTGTTAAGCTCAAAATCATATTTTTTTTCACATCAATTGCAATCAATTTGGGACCTACAATTAATATATTTACACTGCTAAATTAGGTCTCGTAATTAACCATTATTAATCAAACTTAGAAGCCCGAATAAGTGTGCACAATGCATTTATTCAGTGGCGGATCCAAAAATTACCATGAGCTAAGGCGATCGTTGACCGTTAACTATTGATCATCGACGATTGCAATAGGAAAATCGTTTATCAATATTTAATTAAAAATATTAATAAAAATTTAATCAATATATAAATGAACTAAAACATAAATTCATATAAACATAAAAATATAATCCAATACAACCCGATATTATAAGAAAAAATACATTGTACAAGATTTCTCCACTTTATAACCATAAGCACAGACAAGTGCATTATTCGATGTCTCATATTTTGAAAGCGCTGCAAAATTGCCTCATAAATTTTTCAACAAGTAATTCAATTAGATTTCCTCTATTAGGTGATTCTTTTGACCAATCATGATCACGAAACAAGTAATTCAATTGGTGAAATGTGTGATAGAAAAGTTGATAAAAACTATGAATTTTGTAAAACGTGTTGAAAATAAATTTAAAAAATAAGTTTTCAGAAAGGTGATAAAAATAAATTTTTAGTAAGGTAAATTGTTCAAGTTAAATCTATACAAAGTGTATTTTAAAACATAAAAATTACTTGAAATAATGATTCATTTTCTCAAACATAATCAAAGACTCAAAGCTAATAAAGCAGTAGAGCAAGGCTAAACAAATGCCAAAAAAATGATGTGACTTGTTTAACTGTGGCATATTCTTTTCCCACATAAAACAATGCCAAACTATATAACCCTAGTGGCAATATGTGAATCTTATCAACATTGTGAGGGAGGGAGGGACCCTTGTGTTAACAAAAAGTTTTGCATAGAATATTTGTTGAACAGTTGTAAATTGGAGTCTGTTTGGGGTCCAGAATATCCAAGCCAGGCTCTATGATTAGAAGATTAGAGAATTGGTTGTACTGTATATATTCTCATCCCACAATTCCTCACTTTGCAACATTTTATTTATTTAATCTTAAAGTGCAATGTACAACTAATTAAAGCATACCAGCAATCTGGAATTTGTTGTTGAAAAGTGCTTGTAATTAATCATTGCATGACTTTATTTAAAGAACATATTTTTAATTTAAATGTGTGACGAAACACTAGACAAATGAGAGGCCAATATTTTTTTTTTCTTTTGTATAAAAGAGGCTAAGACTGCATTATTTTTTAGCATTGAATTAATTATTATCTTTTTTTAAAAAAAATTATTCGATTACAAATTATTGTTACTAAAATAAATGATTTAATTATTAGAAATGGCAGGGTGTTTTCCTTTAATAAATTAAAGGTTGACTTGGCATGTTTCTTTAATTAATGCATAAAAATATATTATTACTTTATTAGACAAAGTAACAATGTTAAACACTAAGGAGACTAAATAGCATTACTTTTCTTGAAAATGAACTTAAAAATACACAAGTTATATCACATTGTAAACTAATAGGGTGAATTCCTTTACAAGTCCTCAACTTTTCAATTGTGACGTTCATGTTCCTAACTTTTTAAAATTGTGCTAGCATTATATCCACCTAACACATTTTTTTTTTTATTTAGATGTTAAATGTATATGCGAAGGCACGAGTGATGTATATTTTTTTAAATGTATATTTCATGGGATCCACTATTTTTATTAATATTTCAATCACTAATTTCATCACTTATCAAAACCTATTAAAAATCTCGTCTTTGGCAATACCAAAGACGGGCTAAATGTTACTATTTTTTGTACAATTTTTGCCTTCGAGTCAAACATATTATACATTGGGATCATTAACTGAATAGATAGAGATTTACTGTCGGTGGAGATATCGACACCACGTCAAAAGATTGAGAACATAAAGGTCACAAATTAAAGGTTGAAGATATGGGCTGCAATATTTATGAAATGTTGGGAAGCCTCTTACCCAACAACTAATTATATAAATTTATTCAACTAAGTGAGTCAAGTGATATCAAAATCAACTTTGATCAATAATTTGCCGGGAAATGATGAACATTTCTTGCACAATAATATCACAAAAGTCGTTTTTTACAGGTGTATAGTCATAAAGAAGTAAGATTACAAAGAATTTTTTTGGAGGAATAACACTTTTTTCTCATATGGAAGGATACAAACAAGCATGGTGCACTTCATATGTCCCCACCATTCACTGGTTACACTTTCTCTATTTCCCCAAGCCACATGAGCTTGATTATTATTGTAAAAGGCCAAAATTTAAAGAAATGTAGTTTAAAGAATTTAGCATCGAAACACGTAAACGTCACGAGTTTAAGTCTGATTCCTATCTTTTTATGAAAATCATGCACGTCTCAAATTTTTAATGAAAAATTTCCTGTTTGATTTGAATAAAAATTAGATTTTTAATAGATTTTGATAAAAGTTGGCAAAATGCATGATTGAAAATTTGATAAAAATTGTGGGTCACATACTGAAAATGAGTTTGAAAAAAATGACTTTAAAGAAATGAGGGCCAAAAGTAAACTAATTTGATGATTGAAAAGATGTATTAAAAACTTACATTAAGACAAAGTGATTCAATAATAATTTTCATCAAAACATATCCTCTGATTCTATTGTCTCTTGTTTAATTTTACACGCGCACAAATATGTGATTCCACATTCATTATATATACTCTCTTATCATCCATATAAACTCCGCCAGCCTCCCGATTAGGTAGCTTAACAACATGATAATGTCATATCGGGCAGTTAGCACCACCACCACCACCACTGGTGTCACCACCGTGGACTGCCAGAAACAAGTCCGGTCGTGGAGGCTTCTCCGTTCTTTCATGGAGCTTCTTATTCCAACCTGCAACTGCTTCATAGAAGAAAACCATGAATTCAAGGAAGAAAAATACATAAACAAATTCTTCTACGAAAAGAATTCTTTCATTTCCTCATCCATAATTACAGGCACAATTTATGGCAATCGACGTGGAAAAGTTAGCCTCTGCATCCAAACAAACCCTAAATCCTTGAATCCGATTCTCCTCCTAGAAATGGCAGTCCCAACAAGTGTTCTTGCTAGGGAAATGAAGGGAGGATTTCTTCGAATCGTGCTTGAGTGTAACGCAACGAGGAAAAACGCATTAGATTCAAATTCTCTCTTGTCTATGCCACTATGGACCATGTACTGTAATGGAAGAAAAGTAGGGTTTGCTGTAAAGCGAAAACCTCCCAGGGAAGATATAGAAATTCTACGGCAAATGGAATCAGTTATCGTTGGTGCAGGCGTTATAAACGACAAGGAAATTACTCGCAATGATGATATTATGTACCTTAGGGGAAATTTTGAAAGAGTTCATGGATCATATGATTCTGAATCTTTTCATTTGATTGATCCTGATGGTAATATTGGGCAGGAGCTAAGTATTTTCTTTCTCCGATCGCGATGAGTTTCACTTCCATGGAATATATGGAAATGCATGTCTTCTTCTTCTTCTTCCCTTTTTTTTTTTTTTGGAAGTTTTTAGCTCTTTTTCCTCAATGTATATGCCTTTTAATTTGGGCTTGCACGCCACTCTTTTTAAAGTCCTAATTTTCTGCATGGCTTTATCTTCATGTACTTCTTGTTCGGGTGTTTAAGCAACCAAAATTCTGGTGATGGCATGTTAGAGGGGAAACTAATGTTTTATTACAAATATCTATAATTTCGTCAATTTTCTAAATTTTTACAATCGATCTTTCTTTTGATTTTACCAGACATTTCTAATCTACCCTCGTGTGATTCCTGTTGAAGCATATACTTGGGGGTGGGTGCAGGGCGGAAGATCATCAAGTGTGGACACATTGATGAACTACACTAGTGTTCAAAAAGAGCTTAATTTGGACCTCAACACATTAATTGTTTGTTTGTTAAGAGATAGAATCTCATATCGAATAAAGACGTAAACATAAACCAATTTATAAATGATTGAGTTACTCCTCTTAATAAGGTTGACATTTTAAGATGGAACCACAATTCTTAACATGGTATTAGAGCCCATTAAACTCTAACGAGCAATTCGATCATATTAAAACTCCAAAAAGTGAGTATACGGATTTCAAGATTGATTTTGCTCAAACGAGCCACCATCTTGCAAGGGCATGTTAAGGGATAGAATCCCACATCGAATAAAGATGTAAACATAAACCAACTTATAAATGATTAGATTACTTCTCTTAATAAGGTTGACCTTTTAAAATGGAACCTCAATTCTTAACACTGTTTAAATATAAAGTAATTAGATTTTTTTAAGAGAAAAAAAAAAAAAAATAGGGTACACTTCATTTGCAATCCTTAAACGCTGACTTTGAGTGTTTCTTATTACTTATTAGGCTCTCAAGTCTCGACCATTTTCTCCTAATGTAGTGTACTAGAATTTTCTGACTAATGAATGTTGCTTTCTTCAATGGTTTTGATTTGATAAAATGTTTCAATGGATGTTTGCATTTACTTGTTGTACAATATACTAAACTTGTCATTTTTGCTGATTTACTCAGCAACAAATATAAGAATTTGAACCCAAAATCGCGATGAAATTTACCATTTTCCAACAAAAGAATTACATTGCTAATTTCAGCAATCTGTAGACTAATTCGTTGGGAATTAGTCACCAAACCGAGACAAATTCCCATTTGATTTTTCATGACAAAAAAAAAAAATCGTCGTTAATATTAATTCCGTCCCTATACATGAGTACTTTTCTAGCAGTTTCTTGGGTAATAACTACAAAATTCAGGAAAATAGTATTGTTTTTTTTATTTTAGTATAATGCTTGTTAATTAAACTGGTGCGTTTGTTGCATGAGCTTTTCTTGATTCCTTCTGCCGTTGTACAAACAACAAAGAATAAAAGTTTGATCACAAATGTTTGAAGCAAGCATGTGAAAATTAGATACTTTGTCTCCATTTTATTTTACTTTATCTAACTTACTTTTTCCTTGTCTCGACAAAATTGGATGGGACGTACGTGGAAAAATCCTTTTTTGTGCTTAGAGGGATAACCACTACTACTGTTTGCTCTGGTCCCTAATCTTGAAAAGGGTGAAGCAAATCTTACATTAAGTGCCCAATTTCAAGGAAATATTTTCTCTATTCCATGTTAAAATTTTTAATAATAAAAAATGATGAAATATGTGTTAAAATTGAGGATTTCAAAAAAAAATATGCGATTAAAATTAATTTTTAATTTTTAATTAAATTTTCTTGTCAATTTTCACTCTATATCAAACAAGGGCTAAACCCTATTTCTTAAAACAGTGTAAATTTTTTTTCCAGTGTTAAAATTGATCATGATTAGAGAAGAATAATCCTAAAGGGATTACATTTAGTCTACCTAGGTGGATTTTTTTTTTTTTTTTTAAGCACAATTGATTACTTGAGGTATCATGCTAATATGCATAGGTTTCAAAATAGATTGCGAGATGATGTTTGTTGTACTTAAAAAAGTTAATTTTTTAAGAAAACAGGTTAAAAATTATTTTTTGATTTAAACTACTTGCACACTATTTGTGTACAATAATATGTGTCATTAATTATTTAAAGTGTTGTTAAAATCAATATATAAAAAGCTTACAAAAATTTCTATCATGCCGAACCTACTATTAGGTTACCTATAGTGTGGGCGCCTAATCGTATTTGACATCCTAATCAAATCCTAACGGGACATGCCCGTTGATCTTTATGAGTTAATATCGCAAATGACTTTTCTTGTATATCATGCATGAGCAATCTTGAAAAGAGTGAGTTCATAGGAGTGCACTTGGGGTGAAATCCTCAAGCTTGATTCTGAGTCATATAGGGCATATTGCAATACTGATGTCACGACTATAACTTTTGAACAAAGCGATGACAATACCCTAAATCATATTCTAATCTGTCTAAGTTCAACATTGTTCAAACGCGTATAATCATCCAACCCTTGAGAAATACGAATACTTGTATAGTTCAAAAATTCAATTTGAGTGAACTCTCACGTCCAAGATCTTATATTATTAGAGATGAAAAATATTTATTTTTCTAAATGCACACGTATAAGCTGTGAGGACCTTTATTTATTTTTCATTTTTTCAATCAAAAACTTAATATTTACACTATTTTCATTGATAGATGAAAGCCAGATAAAAATTAGCTGTTTCTCATCAATTGCATTTTTTGTGATGAGCAACAAAAGAACAACGAATAGTCTCATTAAAGCTACTTTGCTGCCCTACAGTACAATAATCAAAGCAGAAAATAGCAGCCGCATGCCAATCCGAGCAACAATACAAGGTTCAAAATTTGCTTGCTCGATGAACAACCTGCAGAAAATGTATGTGCAATGTGCAGTTAGATCATATCAAAGAAACTGAGTGCAAAGCTCTATTTTCTCAGTTACTTTAAAAATTTAGAAAAATGATGTCACTATAATGTCAGATTTAACAAAAAAAAATAAAATCGAAGGAGGTGGAATTTATAGGTAGTTTTGACGTGTAGACACAGTGCTTCACATTGCAAATACTATATAGTCCGCCTTGACAAACAAGTCATGAGCGACTGCTCTGAGGATTTATGTTCCGCGACGAAGCAGATAGCAGTAAACAATACACTTACCCAGCTGTAGTTGAAGATAGTTGTTCTGGATGTTCCACTTAAAATCCCAGTGCTTATTGTAGTTCTTTAGCGTCCAGTAAGCCCAACCAAAGGTGGCGGCATTATATACCTCTAACTGAGCTCTTCCAAATTCTTGATAGTCTGTTTGGGATCCACCGGTGACATTCCATTCATTCACCCATTCCCCTGCAATCAGTTAGTCTCATCACTACTTTATGGAGGACCGTAAACTGTTAACTGTAAACTGAGATTCTAAGGGTAAATAAATTACTAAATAAAAAATATGACTATTGTAGCTTACCAACAAAGACAAGTGGTCCATTTGCACTATTCAGAGCTTGTAACTGTGTTTCTCTATTCTTATAAATATACTGAATATTGTCTAGAGAACTTGTGTTAGCGAAAAAGTTGTCGAACAGATTGTAAAAATGCAAATCAACTACTGTATTCTCTGAGCCTAAGTTGGATTGGTAGAGTTCAAATGGATCTGCATTGCCAATTCTTTGGCAGAACAATACATATGCTGTTGATGAGTATTTTCTAACAATCTGGTATCCTTGTTTGTAAAATGAAACCAGGATATCCAGAGGAACAGAGCCTGCTGATGGTTTGTTTAAAAGTTCGATCCCCAGCAAGGCAGGATGATTGGCATACCTGCGAAAGAGTTATTCATGCCTTGATGAATTATCTTTGTAGTGTGCCAGTTCATACAAACATATATTGAGAATATAAAAAAAAAAAATACCCCATTTGCTCAATTGAATAAAAAAAGAAGATGAAATAATTAAAAAGAGTAAATTGTACGTAAATCCCAACTGTAAGTCGATAATAGGAAAAAAATTATTAAGAAAATGAAATGTGAGAGCTAATAAGCAGCTTAAACCAGAGAGAAACAAAGGACAACCAGCTATATAGCAGTACAACTATGTAACATGATTTGATATCCTTAATGAAAAAATTGATCTTGCAACCTGATATTTGCTTTATTGAAGCTATCCCATTGAGGATCTACTTCCTATCAGCTAAAATGGAGGATTTACTTCCTATTAGTTGCAAAGGAGGACTTAGTGCACAGTGACTCAAGTGATCTATAGCTAGGTACATGAATATCATGACATGTTTGCACTCGACCGCTCCGGATAAGATTAAAGAAGTTGAAATCTTATGTACTGTACTGAACAGTATTTTCAAACACCGGCTAACAAACATGCCTTCAGAGTTGAAGGTAAAAGGGAGGACAGTGGACCATGCGAAATTAGACGCAGATAATGGAACACCTAGGAGCAAAAGGCCCATATTATCACCTATTCTTAAAGAGGTAGTTTTGCTAGTATAAATGTCATTTTTTTACTGTAGAATTTGACTCCAGCATCCTTCATCTTTCTTGTCCTCAAATTGTAATTCATTAACATTTGCAGATCCAGGAAAGGGAATCAAAAATATTCTCCTTCTGGCACAGCAATCCATTAGGTGAAATAAATTCTTTCAAATTTCAGAATCTAAAACACATCTGTATTTTGATGTTTATATTGTGGTAATCAATTTTCACATGACAGAATGCCCCAAAATACTATCAGGAATAGAATTGTGGAATACAATTTTGTACACGTTAAAGCAACATCATTTTACAATGCTAAGATTAGATAGATTGTATTACTATTAGGGAAATTAACTAGTTGGCTACTAGTACTACAATTCAGTAACTTGAGAATCTACCTGGAAGCAAGAAAATCTATTACATCCAGTGTCTGTGAGATGTGATCTGGTGATGTAGGCCATCCTGTCGTCCCGTCTCGACTAGCACTATGTTCCATCCCATTTTGAGAGCCTGGAGCTGCATGAAGGTCAATTATGCACTTTATGCTGAAGGTTCTGCACCAGTATTACAAGGGGGGCGAAACATGCAAACCTCAGGATTCCAGAAAGTCTGAGTGGTGGAAAAAGAAACGAGAATGATATAAGACCTACGTACTGTGCCCATAAGAATGCATTATCAAGTGCTTCCAAACTTCCCCCGGTGAAAGGAGCTGGAGGATTCGGATCAAAAGCTATCCACCAGCCAACAGGTATTCTCACAGTATTTATTCCATGCCTATACAGGAAATCGAAATCTTCTACAGTGATAAATGTGTTTCTATGCTTCTGCAGGAGAAATGAAGATAACAAGTAATATAGTATCTCTGCAAAAACATTGTAATTTGAAAAACATAACCTACGTGTCCACTATCTTGGCAGTATGCCACATGAAAGCTTGAATAAAGATGAGCATTTAAGATAAGAAAGCTACAAAAACGTTATGCAGACAACCTTAACACCAACTTTTCCAATGAACTTGTATATATTAGGGTTGATCCCCCCAACTCTCCCCCGATCAGCTCCAACCTAAAGGTCCTAAACCTTTATTTAGGCATTGAGTTCGTAACATAAAAGGATAACGCTACCTCCCATCACATCTGGTGAACCATCATGTTCTCACTTTTAGTTTTTATAAAATCTTCCCAAAACATCCTTTCTGCTATCATATGCCGATGTTAATGTGATCTACAGACATAAAATAGTACTTTGTGTTTTGTGTTCACCTTCCAGATGGTGCGTTGGAGAAGGCAAGGGATTATCCAGGTAGATCTTAAGTGGTCAGGCAATGGTAACAATCACATGAAGTTTCTAAGCAAAACATCAATATGGTCAAAACAATGATTTCAGGTCAAAATTAAAAATAAATAATGGAACCTTATTCCTGAGTTAAAAAAAATCATGGCCATGGCTGCCTTCTCTGAACTTGAAAGATCCATTCCCCTTATGAGGGACATAACCTTGTAGAATTACTAAGGAACCTCAAGTACCCTGGATCTATGTAAGATATGTCTCACCCATCTAAGTCAAACAATTACTAGAAGAAGTCATATGATATCCATTTCATATCTCTCTCTTTCTCCGCCATTTTGTTAGTAACAATGAGATAACTATTGATGTAATGGAGTCAAGTGCAACATAAATTCAAAATGTTTCAGCTAATATCCCTCAATGCTTTTTCAATTGAAACTGCCAAATTAAATAACTACTTGAACATACCATCAGGCAACATTTTTTGCCAAATCAAATAACTAGAACAAACCATCAAGAATCATTCTTCCATTCCACCCCATCCGTCCTCAGTTGAGATTGGATTTTTTTTGATTAATGGACACAGATTTTTATTTAATTTAGATCTGGTGAGTGATGATTTTAAGGACTTGATTATTATGAAAAAGCATGTAAAATAACTTCACCCAAAATTTCTTTCGAAAATCCAGGCGAAATAAAATATTTTAGATTCAATTATCAGAACTCGATCATTTCCACAAGTTTCATGTCAATTACATGCATAGCCAGTTATACATGAACTAGAGAAACAATGGCAAGAGAGAGCAGAGATTATGGCTATTAGTCTGCAGGTATAACACACAAGATGGGAAGAAGGGTACAAGGACCTCACATTGTTATGAATATTAACAAGCTTTTGTAAAAATAGTTCAGAAATTTGTACCACTTTTACATGCTAATTCTCCCCGTGAAGGTGTTAAGGTTACTCTTCCCCCAAAACAAGAAAATTACTGTAAATCCTTTCCATCTCTACATGTGGAATCATGTTTATGAGTGTTATGTATTGGAAACTATGATGGCTTCAACCAATTAGCTATAAAAAGCACCAGATATAGAACCAGATATAGCAGAATATGAACAAAAGCGAAGAATATTCTTCTCCTAAATTTCTCATATGGCGTAATTGTGGTAATTCTTTCTTACCCTCCGTTTGTTTCTCATTTTTCATCCATAAAAATGAAAAATATGACCGTTATCCATCACATCAAGCCATCAATTTTGAATTTCTATCTCTTGTGTGGAGCTCAATAAGGACTATATTTTTCATTCTCATTCTATAATAATGAGAATCAAACGGGCCTTTATTTCTTCTTTTAAGGCAATGAGGGAGAGGTAATGTGTAAGTAGAGCTCAAAATCAATATCCATAATATAAGAAAATAGTTTTTTGTGCTATAGCNTCTCATTCTATAATAATGAGAATCAAACGGGCCTTTATTTCTTCTTTTAAGGCAATGAGGGAGAGGTAATGTGTAAGTAGAGCTCAAAATCAATATCCATAATATAAGAAAATAGTTTTTTGTGCTATAGCATCAAGAAATTGATCAATGCTTAATAAGGATTCAACAAAGAACCACAACCAAGAGAAAATCTACCTTAAAAATTTCTTTCGCCTTGTGATGTTCATGTCCATTGGCAAGCTGGTATTCTCCATGCAAAGTATTTGATACAATTATCATATCAAATGTCGCAGCATTATCATCCCATCCTGGTGTCCCTAGATAGTTTGCCGTAAGCTGGTTGGCTTCTAAAGCCTAAACAAATTGGGT
>CAIGRM010130259.1:0-11875 GCA_903798335.1 Fraxinus albicans
AAAAATTTAATTCTTCCCAAACAGGACCTTAATAGCTCACAAATTACCTAATTCATTAATCACAATCACATATTTAGTCCTAAACGAGGACTCAATACGTGGGCCACAGTCACGTATTGAGTTGACTCAACTAACTGACGCAATCCTTCATCGCCGACTCAGTCGGCTTGTCGTTTGACTTCGCAATCAATTCGTTAGGCAGATAAGTTAGGTTCGAGAGTTCTTGCACCGTGGCTTGAAGAGAGAGGTTGAAAAGTGCAAAGGATTCACAGTGAGTGGATGGTTTAGGGAGGAAATGGATTAGAAGCAAAAGAAGGGGTAACGAGTCATGGCGCAGAAGGTTTTGAGTGACTCGGCCGTGTTGGAGGCGAGTTGTGAGGGTTCTTTGTCGTACTCGGGTGGCTCCGTGAGTGACTCATGGACACCGGCGACGGCGCCGAATATTAGGGTTAATAGTCGCAATACAACCGTTAAAGTGATGACGATGATTAAAATATTGCACTAAATAACAAAGTTACATCAGTAAATGCGTAAAAGCAAGCAAAATAGAAAAACTAAAACCAAATACTGCGATCCATAAAAACTTACAGCAAATAAATTTTCGAAAAATAGCAAGTCACTTGAATTCTCAGCGTTTTCCATTTGCAAAGCATAACCGAAATTCTCGAGAACACCATCGCAGTTGATTAGGAAATTTCTACTATAGCTAACGTACACCTCTAATTTATGCATCTCCACACTTACTTCATCAACAGCCGTCGATTTCACCTTCCCCAGATCATCAACACAAGATCTCAGATCATCAATTGCCGTTGTGATCGACACCGTCATGTCTCGCCTCTGCTCATACGTCTGCGTTATTATATCTGGATTGTGGTGCATGATCCCCAACGTGCCATTGAGTTGACTGAGCGAGTCACGCAATAAACTCGAGCAATTCTGAAAAACCGAGTCGTTTGACCTTGTCGTCGACATTTTTGAAGTAATGTTGAGCAAACCGATGATGGAGATTTCAAGGGAGAGAATGAAAATCTGGTTAGGCTCTGCTTCAGGCGTGGGTCTAATGGTGGAAGATAGAGAAGAAATGCAAGTTGACTGAGTCCCAGTCACGGAACAGAATTCTTTGATTGCTAGATTTGGGTGAAGAGACTGTAACTTCATATTATGATCGTGAAGGAGAGATGTGATCGTGGCTCCTATAATTAGTGCTAACAGAATGATTAACGTGAAGAAACTGATGATTAATCTTTTGTTCCTTCTTTGGATTGAAGAGAACTGATCTTTTTCTAGGAGGCTGGAGGATTTGGAGATGTTATTCAATGGATCCATGTTATTGACAGTCAGCTCAGTGTTAGCTTTTGCATCTAAGAAATATTTATGTATAGGATATTAATGGGCGATCGTTCAAAAGTGGCTTTTCCTTGACCATGAAGGTGAAAAATGACCAAATTTTAGGAAAATTCAAATACGTTTGACAAGAAATTATTTAAAAATGTTTTAAAAAAAGAAAATTATTTAATTATAACTTTTAAAATTAGCCAAATATGATCTAGACGAGTGTCTTTAACAAGCAATATAAACTCACAAAGAGTACTTGTAATTTACCAAATTTTCATCACGGGACTAGACCTGATTATGTGTTACAGCCTAAGGCCACTTTAAAGCAGTTCGATTCATTTCAAAATCAAAATGTTGATGGATTCAAGTGAACCCAAATCATCAGTTTCTAAAAATTGATTTCGATTGGATTTCGTAGTTTGACGGTTTCATTAGTCAACTTTAATTTCTATAATATTAATGTTTTAACATTCATATATATGAGTATAGTTTTATTTTTAACTATTTAATATTTATATATGTAAAGTTTATCTAAAGTTTTAAAATTTCAAGACAAACCGTCGAACCCTATTACACAAAAGAAGACTAATATTTGTAAGTTATAACATTTCATGAATTCACAATTTTTAAACCATATTTTTTTTATCAACTTTTATTAAAATCTATATAAAATCTAATTCTTAAGAAAATCAAAAGTGTACTTTCAAAAAATATAAATATAAAGAGTGCTAAAAGTGTTAATAGATTTCTCGCAAGCGACCTACAAGTCAACACTCGCCATACAATATGTGAAGAAGAAAAATACATTATTATTATTATTATGATAATCCCAAGAATGGATCATCTTCAACGAACGCGAAATAGTGAACAAAATAAACCGATCAAAAACAAGTACTGCAACACAATCATACATACATTAAATGTATTTTCTATGTTCCATCTCCTAAAGCGCGCAATCGTAATGCGGAAATCGAAACTGTTTCTCCGTGTAGTCGCAAGGTTAAATTTGAAAAATACAGATCTGTAGTTGCGGAGAAAAAGTGAAATGTTGCTCACGTATATCTTGGCTTGATCCACTTCCGCTCTGATTTCTCTCACAGCCGTCGATTCGATCTTCGCTAAATCATCACAACAAGAACTCAGATCTTGTTTAGCGGCGAAGATCGAGTTAATCATGTCGCTCCTTTGCTCGTCGGTCTGCGTTCTCACATCAGGATTGACCTGGAAAATCCCCAAAGTTTGACTAAGTTGACTCATCGATTTCCGCACTAGACTCGAGCAATTTTTGAACGCTGACTCGGTTTGATTATCGATGAGTGGAGTTATGCTAGTGAGTTCTTCTATGGCAATATCTAGAGAGAGTGAGAAAAGCTGATTCGGTTCTGTTTTGGGTTCAGGTTTGATTTTGAAATTGAGTGAATTTGAGCAATCGAAAGGGAAATATGTGTAAGAGCAAAATGAATCGATTGCTGGATTTGAATGGATTATATTGGATGTCTCCATATATTGCTTGTGCGAGAGAGAGATGATTATTGCGCCCATGATTAATCCAACTAAGATGATCAAGGAGAACAAAGTGATGATCAGCCTATTGTTTCTTTTGCGGAATGATGATAAATGATCATCTTCTTCTTGAAGGAGGCTTGAATTGAATATGTTGCTCGTTGACTCCATGGATCAAACAAATTCGAAGGTAATTGAGAAATGTGTTGTGATATTGTTATTGTTATATATTATTGAGTGCGTGAATAGGATACCACGCCATTTGAAAAATCAAAGTAGGAAGAAAACAAGAAAGTGCTTGATGTAGACTATATCGACGTTTCTCTCACAAAGGTGTGTAAATGACTTTTTCCAATAAGAAATAATAGTCTTGGTCAACTAGGTCAATTTAATAATATTATACTCAACTATTCTAGTGGAATTTGAACATGTATTGTAAATTTGAGTGTTAGACATGGCAGAGTACAAAAAACTATAATCACTGGCCGTGATTGATTATAGATTCATAGAGGTAGATCGATTGATTAAGGACAAAAGTGCGCATCTACTATCTTGACCCAGATAATCGTTATGGGCTCGGCTATCGATGATGATCAACCAAGAAATCTTTCGAATGGTGGTCTAAAAATTCATTGAACGACGGTTATTTATGATATCAGAAAGTTTAATTGACCTTTATGATATTCTCGCCCTCATTATTTCTGTCCCATATCATGGAAACCTTATGACATCTATCCTATGTCACTGTGTAGTTATGACATCAGAAAATCTAATTGACCTTTCTGATATTCTCATCCTCATTATTTCTATCGAATATCATGAAAACCTTTGGGCATTTGTCCTATGGTAAATTCTCTATTGAAATACTACTTGGTTCAATTACATACATATTTTTCTCTTCCATAAGAGTTGTTAACTGATTCTTTTTGCAGGACTTTGTTGATTGAGAAAGAGTAATCGTCCGAACGGACTAAATCAACCAGCGTCACTTGATATTTTATAATTTTTTAAATAAAAATAAGTTTTTTGATGAAAACTTTAAAATTAAAATTATTTTCATTTGAACCTAGTAAAGCTGTAAAGGATATTTCATGGAAAAATGGGCAGAATACAAGTTCTCAACAATGTTTTTGATGATACTACTCTTAGGCTCGGATATGAGGGGTTTGGGGTCGAGTGCAAATCATACCTATGTCCATCCAGGACATCGAGGTCGGGTGCCTCTTTCTCAGGACCATGTACCTCGACCTCACAACCAGACCTCGATGACCTTGGCCTTCCACCAGACTCACTCCGGCGTCCAATGTCTCACAGTAACCAGGAGTCCTCTATCATGCTAAGTTCAATTCTATCTGGTATGTGTAGCGTTATATATGCACTTATTCATTATTGAGATGCACACATTATTTAGTTTGTAATCTTATGCACACATTCTTCCCAATTACTTTTTGACTTAAGCACCGAAAGGACTGTGGAAATAACTCCCCTAGAGAAAGTTGTTCGAATGTCGTATTCGCTTGTGTTTTTCAGCTCAAAATCAGATCATCCAAAGTACGATTTTTGATAGAATCAATTCGACTTTGTTTTAGATTTCTTCTTCAATAATTTTGGTCAAAGATTCTTTTGTATCATTGTATAACCGTTTTCTTCTCCCCATTATTGTCGAGGGTGATGGATTGCTACCATGGAATAATTTCAAAAGAGAAATTTTTACTATGATCTTCTTAGAAGGGTAAAATTGAAAAATAACTGCTTTCAAATCCTATTTTTCGATTTTTAATTAAAATAAAGATAAGAAAAAAATATAAACGATGACATTTTTTATTTTTTTTCATTCTCTTTCATTTCAATCCTCTGATACAAATTTCTCAAGAAATAATTATGATAATCATCTTCTACGGGTGCGAAATAGTGCACGAAACAGAAAGATTAAGAACGAGTACATTGACACAGCCATGCATATAGCAAATACGGTTTTGAGATCCCAATTGCTGTTCGTGATCGCCAATCGAAAGTTGGTAAATACAGACTCGTAATTGAAGAGAAAATCTGCGCTGTTGCTCACATGCACCGTAGCTTCATGCACTTTCTCTCCAATTTCACCCACAGCCGTCGATTCATAACCGTGTTTCAGTTCTTGTTCTGCAGCGATGATCCACTTCGTCATGTTACTCCTCTGATTAGGATCTGTTTCCGGTTTGATGATGGAAATTAGGGAATTTGAGCAACCAAGAGGGTGATTTGATACTGAACAATATGCATTGATTGCTGGATTTGAATCAATTAATCTGGACTCCGTAGATTCATCAAGCAAGAGAGAGATGATTAAGGCGCCTATTACTAGTCCTAATAAGATGATTAAGGAAAAGAAAAGGATAATTCAAATATGTTCAAAATTCGCTTATTAATCTCAGAAATAACTTACGAATTTTCAAAGCTATGTCGAATGGACTCTTTGAATTTCATTTTAACTTTATTAAACGCCCGTTTGGCCCCCATTATTTCACAATATAATGAGAAGAATTGTAATTTTTTGAAGAATGAGTAGTTAAAAAAAGAAAGGATTTATTTTGAATTTACATATAATATTATTTTATTGAAAAATTTGTAATTGATAAAAAGAGAGATAAAAATGAATTATAATTTAATTGAAAATAATGAGGGCCAAACGGGGGTTAAAAGCGATCTTTGTTTGTTTTATTTTTATTGGATTTGTGGGATTCTTCCGTTGACAGTCTTTTTCGGACTGCATGTGATTTGGGGAGATGGAAAGAGGAAGTTTCGATGAAGGATGGAGGTAGGTAGTAAACAAAAAAATAGACTCGTTTTAATTTGGTCAATGATTTCTGGTAGCACTTTAAAATAGAGTTGGCGTTTTGTTCTCTCCATGACTCCATTGTCGTTGGTGAATGAATGCAATCCACGACCGAAAAAATAAATGGATTCCTGGGTCAAGACGACTTTGGGAGTCATAATTCTTTGGGAATACAGTGGTTTCAAAAGAAAAATTAAAAATATTGTTTGCATTTCATTAATCACATATGTTGACCTTGATTTCCAATGGGATCAATAGATTTCGGCTTGATTCATGTTTATGGGTAAGGTTCATGTACACATGAACAAATCGTTAGACGTACGTAGCCTTTTTACGGTGATGAGGAGGCGATCGTGAATGCTCCGAGATCAAGTCAGATAACTATAGATGTGCATTTGGCTCGAAATGAATAGTAGACGTAAGCTACAAGGATGTGTATGATATTTGGTTCAAGCGAGAATGAAAAGTTAAGTTTATTAAGAGTGTAAAATAGCATTCACCTGGAAATGATTAGAAGTCCCTGTTTGGTATTAGATAAAAATTCGAATTTTAATCTAAGTCAAGATTAATAATTAGTTTTAACAACACATTTTATTGGACTCAATTTTTCAACCACAAATTTTATCAACTTTTATGAAAATGTACTAAGAATATAATCTTAATCCCTACCAAACATGGCTAAATATGAGTTTTTATAGTAAAAGAGAATATGTTGTTATCGTTGAATTAATGCCTCTTCACCTCTAGGTGTCTACGCTTCACTATCATAAGAGTCAACTCTGCAGTCGTAGGTTGGGATAGCATTTAATGATTCTAAAAAGTGATCATCGTGTTATCCAAATCTGGCATCTAAAAAGTAGACTGACAAGTTAACTAAAAAATCTCTGTCGTAGACATACCAAATCAATCAATCATATGAAAAGATCTCGTACGAAGAATTTCTTGAACGAGGCAAAGTTGTGGAGATGCCTTGTGCATCAAAGGCTTATCAACACTTCGCCTTAATCATTGAGGTTCGACTTCTTCTTGCCGTTTCCATTGAGGTGAAGGCATCACTTTGACTTCCTTTATTAGATGGTCTCGATTAGATCAGACAAGCAAGAAATGTAAAGTGTGGTTCTTAGATGGCTGCTTATTGCTTTCCTAATTGATTGTCACATGGTCAACATTAGGAGCCTCATAAGACAATACGTAACAACATATAGCGTTGATGTATCTGCTGTTTCCGTTAAACATGAGTTAGTATCACAGAGCATAGTAATAACTTACATTAGGCAGTTCATAGCAGTCATAGTAGTTTAATTGATAATTTTTTTCAACAAAAAATAACTCGACAAGTATTAAAAAATTTTAAGCCCAAAAGTTACGTCGATCTCGTTCGATTCGTGTAAATACAAATACTTATGTATTTCATAAACTATGTTTGGACACATCAATGACCACGTAAAACCATAACGTACAACACTATCAAGAACAAGTACAACCCACAATAGAGAAACAAAATAAACCCATAATCAAAACCATAACGAGGGTAATAAAAATAATCACTCACGATAATAGGACTATAGAACTCGTCAAGAATGTAATCTTTCATAAGAAATAATCCCATCCAATTAGCCAAACACATCTTTGCTTTATCCACCTTAGATTTCACTTCATTTACTACCATTTTCTCACGTTTAATCTTCACCATTGACTCAACGTCTTGTAATGCAGAGAAACAATCCTCTGCACCGGCCGCTGCAGCCATGTTCCAGGCCTTTATATTATCAGTTTCACTATAAGTCAACGCTTCGATCTCCAAGTCCACCAGGACCAGGTCAACGACCAGATTTGCCAGTGAATGGTTGAGTAGACTCAGTGAGCGACTCAGCAGAGATGCACACTTATGGAAAGTTGACATGGTGGTGAATGACTCACTCGAGATTGAAATCATCGCTTTGGATATTGAATTGTTGCTGTTTTTGAGTTCGGTGAGGGCAATTTGAAGTGAGGCGGAGAAAATTGGGACGGGATTGGATGCAATTGAGCTTCGATTGATTAAGGGGAACATTGAACTGAAGCACAAATCGGGGTAAATTGTTAAGTGACAGTAGAATTTGCTTGATCCTTCAGAGTAAAGATTAGAGGTTTTGGGTTTTGACGAGCGATTCTGTACGAAGAACAAGATTCCAGCGGTGGCGATTAAGGTGAACAGAATGAGTGAAGTGAATATTAGGGTCTTTTTGTTTCGTGTTGTGGGTTTGGGTTGGGGTTGGGGTTGTGGAGTTTGATCTTCGAAATTGAGGAGAGTTGCTTTGAGGTTTTCATTGCTCGACTCCATTGTTCGATTTGATTTTCGAAGAGTGAGTTTGAGGATGGAGATGGTGGATGTATGGAAAAAAAAATTGACCTCGAACGAGTCAACTTTGCGTGCCAAGCAAGGTGGATTATTTATTTAAATTTACTTATTTAGCCTATGTTTGGTACACATTAAAATTTTCGTTCACATTCTTCTACTCATTTTTATCCACACATTCTTCAATAAAATAATATTTTTCATCACATCAATAACTTTTCCTTCTTTTTCAACCACAAATTCTTTATCAATCTACTATTTCAAAATACATTCTTTCAAAATAATGTGGCTCAAACACACCCTTAATTATAAGTAATATTACGTAGCTCCATTAGATTACAACCCCAGTCTATGTGACTCTAAACGATAGACTAAATGTTATTTAATTTCACCTATCATTTAATGTCACATTAACGCCACCTAAATTGAGGTTGTAACCCTAGTAGGGTTAAATAACATTACTCTTTAATTATAGAATAAAGCCACTTGTACAGGCTAGAAAACAGATACAGTACAAACAGACTGACTTGACAGTGTATATGTGTATGTTTTTATTTTTGGAGTATGGGTTCTAATCAACCTTACGTGAAGGCCAATGAAATTCCAATGGTTACATTTAGTGTTATCACTCGATTCTTCGATCCAAAATATTGTGTTATGTGAATTGTGATGAATCTCTATAAGTTCAACATTGTACTAGCTAGCAAGGAAATGTGGATGTTATAAATTTATAATATAAAGAGATGATGTAGAAGAGGCAAAATTTAAGGCTTCTCAAGTGAGGAATTCGAGAGACAGATAACAAAATCAATAATCCATTCAAATTACCAGAAGATAAAGGGTTAAGCCAACAAAAAAAAAAATCCAGAAATCTCATCCGTCGAACACTAGCAATCGACGTATCACAATAAAAAAAATGTCATTCCGCAAACATGTTTTCTCCAGTTGTGGAAGCACATTTCACACGTGCACTGTTCAACGGAGAATTTTCGACTATCAAGAGTGGGAGTAATCGATTCAACTTTTGACCTCAAACATTAATTTTTGAGAAACTACGCCAAAGTCTTCCATATAATATATCGAGTGTAGCTTTCTTGCATAGAAATTACCTCAGTAATGATTAATATTGTACATCTGCTAGTCTTGCAAGTAGTTAATTTTCAAAGGGTTGTAATCAAAGATTTTGTATTTTTTGTTTACAATTTTGACACCTCAAAATTATACTAAGGTTTCAAAATTTTAATGACAAAATGCTACAAGGATAGCCAAGCTCGACAGCACATGCGAACTCTACTTGCTCACACAAAAACCTATGATGTTTATATGTCCACTTTTATTATTGGTATCATTTTTAAAGTCATTTTCTATCGTGACAATTCACTTACTTTTATTGGTATCATTTCATTATAAGGACTTAAAATGAATTATTACGAAATTGAACAAAAAATAGCACTACAAAACAAGATGTTAAGATTACTATCTTTAGACTAACTCCATGAAAAAATGATTCATCCATATTTCGTACATACACGCTAAAAAAAAAAAGATATTGTATACTTAACTAGAATATTTTCCGAAAAAATGGTTGACAAAATTTATTCAGGGAGACGGTGAAGTTTCACCGTCGTTGGCAGTTGCCAAAAACAGTTTCGACAACTATCAATCAGTTGTCTTCCTGTATAAATTATGTGAACCATTGGCCTCTAAACTTAGCAAAATTCTTTTGAAAATAGCTTCTTGAGGATTCTTGCCATCCTAATTCAACAAGCAGTTCTAAATAACTATCTAATATATCCAGAACTACTTCTTAATTCATAAAGCAGAGACTTTTCAAAAGCACATCAAACGAGCTTTTAGTACATTCATAGAATAAAAAATAAAAAGAGAGGATCAGAATTTGGACAAAAGCAAATTCTTCATCTTACACGCAAAAGAATGCAAACCAGGAAAAGCATAACCAAATACTGTGAGCAGAGCAAAATCAAATTCAGATAATACGATTCCGGATTCAGCATTAGAGAGGCCAAAATAGTTCGAACATCGGGATAAAACAGTTCATTAATGACGTTCTTGTTTTGCAGAATCTGTAAACTATTCCCCATATACACCTTCACCATGTAAAATTTTACTCTTGCAATTTGCCATTCACTTCTCATGGATTCCAGTCTTTTCAAGCACTTGTCTATATTGCTAATTCCACCTTTAATCGACGCTGTTAAATCACTGATCATCGTTTCGTTATCCATGATTTTCTTGCCGTCACTGGATATTAATGATCCGTTGAGTTGACTTAGTGAGTCGTTAAGGAGTTTTCCACAGTCGGTGTTCTTGGGTAGTGAAATGAGAGGTTTGAGTTCATTGATGACTATGTGGAGTGCGAGAGTGAAAATCATTGAAGGGTCAGTTTTGGAAAATGGGCGCCATCGCTGCCGGTTGTAAAGGGCTGAGATGGGGATGGTGCAGTGGTGGGGGTTCCAAGTGAAGGAACACACAACTCGGATTGCCCGGACTGAGTTTGTGGACGGATATTGAGACTCGGTGTGGCGTTTTAACACTGTAAAACCGAAGATTATCGTAGAGATAATAAGTGTAAACAAAATGGTTAGTAAGATTATGAAGGAAATCTTTCTTTTCTTTCTTGCAGATCGATCTGCCAAGAGGTTTACTTGGACTGAGTCCATCTTCTTTGGTTGAAAATTGATGATGATATTTTTGATACCTCGAGCACGACGACTGGCATAGGTCCCACCTCCCCTTTTTGGGGTTCCTAGTCCTCGAGCTTCTACGGCCCTCGAGCTCGAGGACTTCCATCTCCGAATAGCACCAAAAATCTCGCTAATAGTCCTCGAGATACATACATGCTCGAGATATTTACTTGGCTTCTCTCGAAAAGTTCCGCGATCACACGTCACCAATCCACCTCCATGAAAGTGTCCTAATTCTACCCAATTACTATTTCTCAAATGTTTTAAGTGAGGAAGGAGTCTACCCCTGCTAGAATTGCGGGAAGAATAGGAGACGTCTATTCAGCACGTGTCCCAACAATAAAGCCTGAAATCAAGGTGATGTATCCTACTACAACTCTCTTACTTTCCCCTATAAATACAGCACTCCACTCCATCATTCAGGTACGTTTTGACACATATTTTCAGCAAATATTTTCTGAAATCCCTTCTCTGACTTAAGCATCAGAGGGGCGACGAGGACATACCTCGACGCCTTTGTTTCAGGTACCAGAAGAAGATCAAGACAGTGCTCGTTTGTAGTCGTCGAGCTCGGAATATTCCAGGTGCGAACTTTTCGCACCATCATTGGCACCGTCTGTGAGAAACGCTACCAAAAGTCATGGTGAATACACGTTTAGGTCATCTTCCGGCAAGCTCATCAGCTCCGAACCAGCCCCCCGTCACAGAACACCCAGTACATCAAGGGGAGTCATCAGCGGTACCAGCTCCTCAACCGACTATGGTCACTGCCGGAGCGTTTGAGGACCTTTGCCAGCAAGTTGCGACATTAACCCAGCTACTGATTGGACGGAATGCGCCCCAGGACCCGGCGCCGGAACACACACCGGTGGCACGGGAGGATTTCACAGCAGATGCTCGAGCTCGGGATAATAACGGAGCCCATGACAATGGTGGATCGGGCGCCTCGGGCATACCCCCATTGGCCTCGGCCTCGAGAGTGGTTACCATGGACTCGGAAGAACTGGCCCGGATCATACAGGACGGGATTGCGGCCGGACTACAGAAGAATACGAAGGGGACGACAGGGTTCGTCCCTAGCACTCCGTTTACTCCAGAAGTTCTTTCATATCCCCTCCCGGACAAGTTTAAGTTCCCTCGCGTGAAGGAATACGATGGGACCACTGACCCCATCAA
>CAIGRM010130283.1:0-11687 GCA_903798335.1 Fraxinus albicans
AATTTGCATGTAAAATAAAGTCAAATGAACACTAAACTTTGATGAAAAAATAATTTTCTAGGAAATATTTTTTTTATTTTTGGAAATGGAAACAAATTTTATAATCAATTGCGGAAAAAATTATCACTTTAATGGACAATTTTCATATAAAACAAATCCAAACGTGAACAAAAAAAAATTCAAAATTTCAAAATTTTCCCGGGTGAAAAATTATATCAATCAAACACACTTAATTAACAATTTTCTGGTAAACAAGTTCTAAGCAATTAATTTCCTTGAAATTGGTTTTCTTTACACATATTTTCCACTCTTGCTATCAAACGGACTCTAAGCTCATAAAGTTATGTTAGATTTCTTATCAAAGTGCCTAACAATTTGCATTATATCAAACTAAACAAAACTGATAGGAGCCAAGTATTCTTTTAGCAAAATTCAACGACGGATCCAGAACCGAATTACAGGCCGGGCTAATACGTAAAAAAAAAAAATTGCACATAATATTTTTTTTTTTTACATAAAAGAGGGGGGTGGCAAATTTTATAAATTCTATATTTCTATCGGCAAACCATCAAATATATTCATTTAAATAATCACAAACCACGCCCGAAACAAATAAATGCATACAATCATGCCAAACTCTAATTTTAAAAACGTAAGAACTAAAAGAAACAACTTCATGGGTTACTCCATTTTCTTCTATTCGAATGAAGCAATAAGAGTTGTAATGGAGATCGCACAATTTGGAGTGCAACTGAAATTTGATGGAGAGCTCTGCACCACCCTTAATGAATCGCATTCAACCATCGCAAGCTTTATAAAATTGCCTAGAATATTTTAATACTAGAATTACTATGGGTGAAAAACATTGAATTTCACCTATAATTAGAATGATGTTTCGTTTTAAATGAAGTTAAATAAAATTTTCTATCTGAAAAATTCAACATAACAAGTGAATGCATCACTCTTCACAATGTACATAATACCCCTACCATTTGTGTACTAAATCTTTGTCGAAAGTCGAGTGATGTCCATTGCTTTTTACTCGAATGATTAAATTTTGAATTTATGTTTTAAAATTATTTCTATGAAAAGCTAAAAATTGAAATTTTCATTTTTGGAAGTCTAAAAATCTGCAAGTTCAAAACCCCCAAAAGGCAGTCAAAGCTCAAACTACAGAGATGTTTGTTAGCTTAGTTGTTTGCAGATGTTTCCATCGCAATCTCTCTCTCTCCCTCTCTCACATATGGACAGGCTGGAAGGATCCAAACCAAAAACCCCACCACCATTATTAACAATTAATAATAGGGGCTCTACCAGAATGATGATAAGTTTGGGGAAATTTCAAATTGGTCCCCAATCTACTGCCTAAATAGAAGTTAGTCTTTAATCTTGAAAAATTAGCACGATGATCCTCAATCTATTATTCACTTCAAATTTCTATTCATCAACTTAAGTTGGTAAACAAAAAACTATAGTTTTATAAGGTTGACATGCTAGTAAGTATGAGCACAAAAATTTTATAACTATGTTTTTCCACGCTTCTATTCTGGTTAAGTATTTTTCATTTTTTCTCCAACGATAGAGATCAAATGTTTCCACTACAAACTTTGTATTTTTCCCAAGTAGTATTATGAAATTGGACACGTAAAAGCCACACGTCGACTTAACAAAATCATGACACTTTACATTGTTGAATTTATAATGCAATTATAATAAAAAATGAGGATAAACTCGCTTTCGTAAATGTTAAAGACCAATTTTCTACCCAAGTTATGCATTTTCCCTTTTCTTTTTCCCCCAATGAAACCACCCAAAAATCTAAATAAATGAACAGAGAAGAACCACAAAGAAATATGAGGGAAAAAAGAAAAAAGAAAAGATAGGAAGAAAGGGAGGGAGTTAAATGTTTCATTGATCACCAAATTTTGCACCATATCACGGTTTACTCACCGAACTTTCAAAATTGTCTCATTAGCCATTGAACTTTACTCTGTCAATATCCATTACTCACCAGGTTGAATCTGTTAGTAAACATGCTAATGTGGCCGGCGGAAAATTGAGGTGGCAAGTTAAATTCGTACAAATGTAAAATGTTTACCAAGTCAGAGTCACATCATCTAGTTGAAAAGACGCCTTCATCAAATGGCTAAACCAATTTCATGGAACATGAGATAACAAAATCAAAATCCACCATCACGGCAAAGCTTGAAGTCAATTAAGTTTATCCTCATCCCAAATCTCTCAAACCCTAAGTGTTTGAGCGAAAGAAGATGGAAATTCCCAAATCAAAGGGATAAACTTAATTGGCTTCAAGCTTTGCTGTGATGGTGTTTTTAATTTTGTTATGTCTTGTTTTATGAAATTGGTATAGTCATTTCATGAAGGAGTGTTTTCAGCTAGATGACATGAAAATGAGTTGGCAAACATTTTACATTTGTATGGATTAAACTTGTCACCTCAATTTTCCACCAACCACATCAGCACGTCTACGAACAGATTCAACCCGATAAGTAATGGACACTGATGAAGTAAAGTTCAATGGCTAATGGAATAATTTTGAAAGTTAGATTATTAAATCGTAATATGATGCAAAGTTTAGTGGCTGGTGAAACATTTAACTCCGAAGGGTGGTTTGATTTATTTCCTTTTTCTCCTTCGCTTCTCTTTCTTGCGGTCTGTGTTTAGCATCTTTTCCCACTTTTATGCTCTTTTCTCAGTTCATGATCTTTACCTTCTTAGTATACATTTATTACCTTTGCTCAAGGTCATCCTGCTTTGAGAGTTATTCCAAAGCTTCAATTTCTCCTCATTTCTTCAGCTGAAATCAAGTCCTCATCCCTCTGTTTTTTCTTGAATTTTTTCTCTAAAATCTTTCCGGCATTAATCATTGCAACTTAAAGTTTAATCCTTTTTCTTTCTTAGTATTTCGAAAATTTTGGATAGTTTTCCCTCCTGGGCCTTTCTTCTTCCTCCTTGGATTTGCATTAGAATTCAACTTACATGGGAAATTTGCTGTTTTCTCCTTGTGAATTTTGCTGATCAAGCTTAAAAATCTCATCTTAATTTGTTTTTGATACCGAGATTTGTACTTTTCAAGTGTTTTTGATAATATTTTTCTGCATTTAGGCTTTCTTGAAATCCAAATTCTCTGGAAATATTTCTTCTTCAAATGGTGTAGTTTCCTCTGTACTTCAGAAGTTCTTACTTTTCCATTTTTGATTTTCCTTATTTTCTTGAATTTGCTGACAATTAGGTTCTTAATCCATGGGACTTTGTCATGGAAAACCCATTGAGCCCCCACAAAACCTATCTGAAAACCATGAGTATGCATTTAATTCTTCAACTGGGAAAACCCCAAAGTTTCCATTTTATAGCCCAAGTCCACTGCCTAGTGCATTCAAGAATTCCCCTGCAAACTCTAGCAGCGTCACTTCAACTCCTTTGCGCTTCCTTAAGCGCCCATTTCCACCACCATCTCCAGCTAAGCATATTAAGGCTTTGCTTGCAAGGAGGCATGGCTCTGTGAAGCCTAATGAGGCCACTATACCCGAAGGGACTGAATGTGAGATCATTGGATTGGATAAGAATTTCTGTTTCTCGAAGAATTTCACAAACCACTATGAGATTGGGGAAGAGGTAGGGAGGGGGCACTTTGGGTACACTTGTTCGGCCAAAGGAAAGAAAGGGAGCTTGAAGGGCCAGGATGTGGCTGTTAAAGTTATCCCAAAATCTAAGGTCTGGTATTTAATGGGACTACGTAAATCTCTTTGCAATTGTTTTTGCTTTATTGGTTAAAGCGAATATATCTACTGCAATTTGGTGATGAATATAGATTGTGTTTCAATTAAAACTGTTGTTTTCATATTCATATAATAATATTTCTTTTAGATTCCGCATGTTGATGTGTGTTTTCTTGATTGGAGCTCTTATCTATTTATTTGTTTGAACTTTGGTTGTTTGCTTGGTGATGATTATTTGTGACAGTGTTCTTTGTGTATATTTTATGTTTTTTGCGGTATGAGGTACAATTATCTGTATAGGATATCATACATTCTGTAGAAGTAGTTTAAATATTGGTTGCATCTTACCTGAGATGAATCTTTCTTCAAGCATTGCTAATCTCAAAGCTACCACGGTCATCCAAAATGTCATCCAATATGTAGAGGCTTAAAATTGCATTTGTTGAGGGATAAAATTGTCTAGAAATATTGCCTCTTTTATAAAATTTGAAAATAAAATAAATAAAAAGAAAATACATAACCATACAAAGGTCTCTTAAAATTGTTGACTTTCAGATAGACATTTCCTCTCGTTTTAAAAAGTAGAGTACAAATATTTCAAAATTTTGTTTTCCATGACAAATTTCCGGTCTATCAAAAAAGCAAATTCACGTTCTCCTATTTTACCCAGAGACAAACCCTGATGATACCTAAGAATTGAACATGATTCACATTCACCAGTTATTCTATATGGTACGGTCAGTCTCACAATTTCTCAAATATTACGGCCCATGTGTCATTTTCGGGTTGGTTACTCATCAGTACCCTTAACCTCATTTGTTATGAAAAACTAAGCCCTTGTTTGGACTCCATTATTTTCAAAATACATTTTTCTCTTTCTTATTTTCCATCACATTCTTCAATAAAATAATATTACACATAAACCCAAAACTTTTTCATATTTTTGAACCACGCGTTCTCCATTATTATACTATTTTAAAATTTATTTTGGGCAAAAAAAGTGAGGCTCAAACGGGCGCTATATATGATGAAAATTGAAGTTGGCGTCACAATTTATGCAGATGACTACTGTGATTGCAATAGAGGACGTCAGAAGGGAAGTGAAGATATTACGTGCTCTCACGGGACATAAAAATTTTGTGCAATTCTACGATGCCTATGAGGATGAAGACAATGTCTATGTAGTGATGGAGTAAGTATGAACTCTTTCACTCTCAACGTTTTCCGTGTATTTTGCTGTAATTTCTTGTTTATTTATTTGGTTAAGTTTGTTATCGTTGTTTCTATTCTATAACATACTTATATGATATGAGGAGTCAAGGACAAAGTTACTTTTTCTCTTTTTGTATTTTCAAACATCTATATTTAGGCCCATGCTGTACTGAGTTTTATACTTGCTGTAGATAGTACATTGAACACATATTCCCTGGCCTTAAGTTGAATATGTATTCCGTAGCCATTAATGCAATATTTGGAATTTTGATGCTTATCCCTACAACTATATTATTTTTCTTTGTCCAGGTTATGTAAAGGAGGAGAATTATTAGATAGGATACTTTCTAGGTATTCATAATGTTCTTTCATTTAAGTATTTAGCACAATTTCCCCTGCTTCAGATCCTTCTTACAATCCATCTGTTTACTGAAGGGGTGGCAAATACTCTGAAGAAGATGCCAAAGCTGTCATGGTACAGATTCTAAATGTGGTTGCTTATTGTCACCTGCAAGGTGTGGTTCACCGTGATTTAAAACCTGAGGTATTCAACTACTATGATTCTAACTTCACTATTTTCTCGTTGCGCTAATGAGTAATGACATGTTTGGTTTACCAAGTGGACGGGTAGTACTGAATAATATTGAAAAAGAAAAATGAGGTAGAATCTTATCCATTATGTTGTGAAATCGTGTTTAATACTGTTAATCAAACATTCCTTGAAGGTTTATGTCTCCAAAAACTTAAAACATTAAACCTTGTTTTCTGGGCAAAGATGCTGGACTCTCTGATAAGCTTGTTGAATATACTAACATAACCAATGATTGTTACACTACCTTGGGATAGACATTTTGCCTTTAGGTTTTTACAGTTGAAGTTCTAAAAGGCTTTTTATAGACTTTTTGCTGTGAGGAAGTCATATAATATAACATAATATAAAACTCTCTCAAAACTCTGAATAGGTAGTCATTTTATTAAATCAGGCACTTTTGCGGAACAACTTATTCTGTCACTTTGTGACTGATGACTATTGTGTCGAAGTTTCATATATTTTGATAGAGAAACTAATCAGAAGTTATGTATACTAAGTGAACTACTTAGAAATTATATCAATCTAATATTTATTTCAGTTTGAATTTGAAAAGTAAACTCATGTACAAACATATATATACAAATTTTGATTTGAGAAACTCTGATCCCCCGGTCTGGCTTCCATTTTTCACAGTGGGAGCTCTTGTAATAAAAAATGTGGGTTCAGTATAAATATTTATGAGACTAGCTCACCTAGAATCTCCTTGCTGGAAGTATCCTCTGGTTTGTAAATTATACTAATTTAAACTAACTTATTGATTAAAGTGTTGTCTTCTCTGAAAGAAAGAGTTGGCTAGTTTTATCTAAAATATAGATGGTAAATGGCAACTGCTACTGGAATTTCAATTTTTAGTCTTTGCCTTTAATAATTTAATCTCATGGTGTGCAGTATATCAACCACTTATTTGGGTAAGAAAGCTAGCCCTTTTGGTTTCCATCTCTTTTTACACTAGTAAATGTGGATAAATATATCATGATAGTTTTCCTTTTCTCTTGCTTGCTTACATTGATAATTTATTTCATTTTTTATACTAAACACAACTTTAAATTTTACTCCAGAATTTTCTCTTCACTTCAAAGGATGAGAATTCCCTGCTCAAGGCCATTGACTTTGGACTTTCTGATTACGTGAAGCCAGGTCAAGTCTACTGCTAAATATTTTTTATGTTCTTCTCATTATAATGGTAGATTAGAGTTCAATGGATGGTTATATTGGCAGATGAAAGGTTGAACGATGTTGTTGGAAGTGCATACTATGTAGCTCCCGAAGTTTTGCATAGGTCTTATGGAACCGAAGCCGACATGTGGAGTATTGGTGTGATTGCTTATATTCTTCTTTGTGGAAGCAGACCCTTCTGGGCTCGGACAGAATCTGGAATCTTTCGAGCTGTCCTAAAGGCTGATCCGAGCTTTTATGAAGCCCCATGGCCTTCCTTGTCTTTTGATGCTGTAGACTTTGTGAAGAGATTATTGAACAAGGATTATCGTAAAAGGCTAACAGCAGCTCAGGCACTTAGTAAGAGTTGACAGTTTTAATTTGATATTAGGCATATCTTCTTGACTTTATTGTCGTTTAATTTATCGTTGACCGTGCCTTTTTCTTGAGTTAGCCAATAAAAATTGTTGGGACCACATTATTCTAATGATTTTTGTTGAATTCATTATTTAGGTCATCCGTGGCTAGCTGGTCATCATGAGGTCGAGATACCGCTGGATATGATAACGTATAAGCTTGTAAAAGCTTATATATGTTCTTCCTCTCTGAGGAAAGAAGCTTTGGGGGTATGCATACTGAGTTGATTGGTGAAAATTAAAAAAAATAATAATAATAAATAAATAAATATATATATATATATGTATGTGTGTATATATATATATATATATATAATTTGTTTAATTTTGGCATGTATATCCATTGACTTCCTTTCCTTTTCGCCATACAACTTGTTACTATTCAAATGAACATAAAAATAAAATAATTTTTCGAATCCAAAAAAGCATCTTGCGAAGCTCTTGGCCAAATTACTAGAAGGCTGTGATTTCACTCTGAGAAAAGACAGTTTTTTTTTTTTAAAATATTGCCAAAGGTTCAGACCAATGCCAAATTACAATGATTTTTGATCCTCGTGTCTTTGAATAAGAAGAGTTTTCTATGCTTACAAGGCATTATGATTGAGCATTCTAGTTCCTAAAAACGTAACTGTTGTGAATTTGTAACAGGCTCTTGCAAAAACGTTGACAATACCACAGTTAACCTATCTCCGAGAACAGTTCACATTGTTAGGACCAAACAGAAGCGGATTTGTATCCCTACAGAATTTCAAAATGGTCATCTCTCTCTCACTCACGCTGTGTGTGCGCCCTCCCCCTCTTTTGATATTTTTCTTTCTTATGAATTAATATCATCAGCAGGCTGTGGGAAAATACTCCACTGACGCAATGAAGGATTCACGGGTTCTAGATTATGTCCATGTGGTAATGCTATAAACAACCTTTCCTTTATAATGTTCTGTACTTACTTTTGGGTTTAACTGGCCTGTCATTATTCAAATCTTGGTCAACCTAAAACAAAGAATTACTGAATACATTTTCAAGCGTCTTGTAGGTGAGTTCTCTGCAGTACAGAAAATTAGACTTTGAAGAATTCTGTGCATCTGCAATAAGCGTACATCAGCTAGAAGGAACAGAAAGCTGGGAGCAACTTGCGCGTCATGCCTATGAGTTTTTTGAGAAGGATGGAAACCGGCCCATTATGATAGAGGAACTTGCCTCAGTACGTCTCTCTCCCTCCATCCCCTCTCTCTCTTTCTATTTCTATATTCATGTGTGCACATGTTCATTTGATCATGTACAAGTGGGTAAACACAATTTACAGCATAGGTGTAGTGTGTTGCCAAAACTGCTGTTGTTAAACTGTTCATTTGCTAGTGCATGACAAAAACCCTTATAAAAGGGATGCTGCGACAGTGATGACTTTCCCATCGACTTTTTTTTCTATTATCCGGAAATGTTACGTCTATGTTTGTATACAACATTGGACTGAACTGGGCAATGTTAATTAAAAAATGAACAACCAAGCTCAACAAGAAGATATGTAACCTCATAAGAGGTTAGCAAAATTCAAACCGTTTTTATTTGATAGTAAGAAAATCCTTCCAAAATTTATTTCTCATGGCATTAGATAAATAAGACTGTTAAAAATGCATTTGTAGCAGATTTTTTTTTTTTGTCTCCCTGTAGAAAATCTTACAGATTTTCGTTCTTCTGATTTTTTAAACAAGGAGCTCGGACTTAGTCCGTCTGTTCCCGTCCACGTAGTTCTTAAGGATTGGATAAGGCATTCAGATGGGAAGCTCAGCCTCTTAGGGTTCGTCAGACTTCTACACGGAGTTTCTTCCCGTGCATTTCAGAAGGCTTGAGATATAATTGGACCCCAAAATTCATTCTTCACTGCATATTATTGCCGTTGGACTGTGTGTTGAAAGGGTTTAAGGTTGTCCGGACCAATCCCAAGGAAGCATGAAAAGCACATTAAATGCACAGAAGGCTCCTGCAAGTTGAAGCTGTTGTCATCCCGACCATTCCCAAGGAAGCATGAAAAGCACGTTCAATGCACATAAGGTTCCTGCAAGTTGAAGCTGTTGTCATTCGTAGACAATTCGCTTTAGTATGTATTCAATTCAATTTCTTGTTTCTCCCAGTATTTTGTGCCACTGGAAATTAGAGGACTGTACAGTTGAGAGTAGATTAAAAATGTATTCAGCACTAGAAAACAGCTTAAAGCTGAAATGAGTTGTCTTTGGTTATGTCCCTTGTGTACCCTGTGCAATTAGCTTCTTAATAAATTTTAAATTGTGATATTAAAGAGTTTTTCAAGTAGAATTTTATACTCCTAACTTTGGAATGATGTAACATAAATGTTACCGTAGGAGAATATGACAGTTATCTTACTAACATGACCATTTTTTAATGAAATAAAGTTCAGCTAGCGAAGCATATTATTACGAGTTTGAATGATTTAAACATCTGACAGCTCTTCATTGACAAAGAAAGAGGTTCCGAGGGGAAAGATCTGCATCCAAATTTCTTCATTAGAATCAAAGAGAACTTAAACTTCTCAGGGGCACTCTCAATGATAATTTCATCAGTTACATAATTCTGCATCACCGCATGTGCTGTCTTCCGTACGTTTCTGGGAAATAGAACAAAAATGCCAAAAGTTGTGTAACTAAACATTTATAGTATCCAAATTTGAATATAGAAACAATGCAAAATGGGAATCAAGAAGATGCACCTGCATCCAAGAAATTGGAAATATCAACACACTGGTGATCTACCAGTACTTCCTTTACGGTGCACTTAGCTGTCGTGAAAAGAATTTTATCGTGCGTAATGACCAATTTATCTAGTGAAGGGAACACGAGTTTTCGTGGTTTTTAGACCAAAACATTCTGAGACTTTTAAGATGTACAATTTGTAAACAACTCAATTTGTGGACAAAATTCTGAACAACTCTTCCACCATTTAGACCTCTGAAGTTTCTCTGTCTCTTCCAATTATATCTTCCATTGCTCCACATCTTTCAAACCTTATAGTTTCTAGACCCACAAGCGAGATGGCCATAGAAACTGAGAATAAATACCTCAAACTGCCCGAGTCTTCAACTACGGGTGATTTCAGATTCTCGAAAATACAGATTGCTTTACGAACCATAATTGAAATGTGCTCTAATTTAGGTAGATATTTTGGTACCAATGATCTTAGTCAACCGAGTACTTTTTGTTTCATTTTCAGTAACTTTTAGACCCTCAAAGTCAAACACTACTTGTACTGCTACACAACCTCTGATATCAAGACTTGCGAGATTTTGTATTAGTTTAATCGAATCAGATTGTGAAATGGTCAACAGATTCTTACAATATTCTACAATCATGACCCTTTGTTTATATGGACATCTTGTTTGCATTTCCTTGCCTAGTATCTTTGCAGTATAGTCCAATCCATTGAGAAACAACACCTCCATGTTAGGCAACGTAGCCTGCAAAATTTTCTTAGTAGTATCAGCCATGAATCTGCATCATATTACTCCACCTTTTCAACATCAACTTTGCAGTCAATTTAGCCGTTCTAGCAATGATGCTTCATACGCTTTTTACGTATTAACTTTCAGAAATGGCAAGGTAATTTATTAGAAAATATGGAAACACAGTTATTTGGAAAATTGACTTGAGTGTAACATTGTGAAACCTTCATCAGCCTAATTATGGTGAATTTAGACATAGTTATACCATCTAGGAGCTATGGAAAACATTAGAGTGTTTACTGTGCTGATGGTGTAGAATAATGAACTCCAGTCTCTCAATTTCCGGGCTCAGTTTGCACCAATCGACACCAAAATCGGCAACCAAAATCCCAAAACAAAACACCCCCAACCGGCTGCTTCTCGAGTTGCCCACAAAGGACGGGGTGTGGAGAATATAGTATAGCCTCAAGGATCAGCCACAAAGGCTAGAGAAGAAGGAAAAGACAAGGCACAGTCAAGCATCAAGACTGGGAAGCACGAAGCCAAAAATAATGCTGCCTTTCTCAAACACACAGCTACCACACTTTCACACACACATCAACAGTAACGGGACGTCATATATAAAGGTGCGGGAGTGGGCTTTTAGGTTAAGGAATAGAAGAGGCCCAATAGGTAGTATATAAGTGGGCAATCAACAGAAAAGTCTTCCAATGTAATGGGTCAGGGCAATGAGCAGCACCAATAAATTAGACCATTTCAAATGGTCCAAAATAGGTTATAGGACAATTGGGTGTCAATATTTCACTTCACTCATCTGTCGAGACCTATGAAATATAATCCAAACAAAAAATGGTTTAACATAACCGTCCAAATTTATTGGATATCAAAAAACCCAACATATAGTATTTGATTCAAATCTGGGAAATTATTGAATATACCAACAATTTAACAATACCATTTCCAAAATAGCCTTTGACTTTTTCAAACCTTGAAACTACCTAAAATACCCCTAAATATAATAATTACATCCAAGCTACCCAATATAAGAAAAGAATACAACCGAGTCCTAGATTTTAAAATGACTAATAAAAATCATAAAAAAACCTAGAACTAAAAGAGGA